>WURS02130518.1:0-47515 GCA_011762765.2 Rhinocypha anisoptera | reverse complement strand
TGAATATATTTGTGATCAAATGGTCATAGCGATTTTGCTTAGTTTAGCCGCTTCTAGGCGGATTAATTGTACCAGCCACCCAGCCAGCTGAGCAAAAGCTCGCTTGTCTCCTGCGGAGCCGAACGCGAGCTAAAACTTGAGATGTACTGTACAAACTGAAAAAACTACTGCTTTTAATTCTTAACACATTTTTGGTTTTATTTAAAATGAGTTTCCGTCACATGAAAAAAGTTGAAATGATTTTCTTTCATATAAAAAATTTATGTTTTCATAGAAAATATTTCAAATTCATCTGAAAAAACTTATTTATGAGAGTGACACATTTTTTACTATTGTTTGAGTACTCAACACTGTTGTAAAAAAAGTTTTTCAAAGAGTGATGCCAAGTTTAGCCTAAATTTTGATAGGAAGAAATCTCCAATATTCTTTATATCATTCGAAAGTTTAGAATATGTAGAATCGAGTATTAAAAAATTTGGAAACTGCCAAATATTCCATATTATCTTGAATTTAATTCTAAAGTTTCAGTTGTTAACAAAACAATTATGTAAAAACACTCAAAACAATGTAGATTTTCTAAAAACTAATAGAATTAGAATTAGTTTGGTACACTATTGTTTTGGTAAAAACCTGAACTTTAGAATCAAATTCCGGACAGTTAGGAATGTTTGACAACTTTCGAATTCGATTCTACATATTTTGAACTTTTGAATGACATAAAGACTATTAGAGAATTCTTTTAACCAAAATTTAGGCTAAATAGTGGTTTTTTTGCATCAGTCTTTGCAACATTTTTTAAAAACTAAATTAGATAGCTATTTTTTCTTCATATAGAAGAAACTCATTTCTACTTCTTCCATTTAGCGAAAACCCATTTTAAACAGCATAAAAATGCCCATTTCAAATATAAAAAAATTCTAATGATTTAGCTAACCAATCGTAAACGGTTTGCTAAAGCAGAAAACTTTCTAATTTTATGCAATTTAAATCAACATTTCATTTTCAAAGTATTTTAGCACATATTTTGTCAATATGTACCTGTACTAAATAAAATAAAATAAAAAAGTCTTTAAAAATACACAAAATTATTATATAAAATATTATTTTAACGCCAAAAAAGATGGTTTTGATCAAAGTAAACAATTCAATAATTTATTTTAATGAATTAAATATTTTAAATACAAAAAGAATGTATGATTCAAAGCTCATTCAGTAAAACAGTGTGACTAATTAATTATGTGGGACAAGTTGGCAAATCAATTAAATGCAAGAGTGAGGTGTAGTAATGATAACAAGAACGGGCTTACGGTGGCATTGATGTATAGTGAACGGAAAAAACTATGCTAATTGACTGCACTACTAGTACCGAGAGTACTGAGCTACACATAAACAACTCCCGATCGATGCACACTGTCAGACAAGACAAATACTTGGCTTCACTATGACACGCCAACACTATTGACAATTAGTTGCTCTCAATTCCATTCTCAATTTGGCAAAAACGCAGCTTGCACATGTTTGTTGTAATTCCATACACTATCACACACATCACAAATGATGTACAACAACAACAACAATAACGATTCGGAAGAGAACAAACATTGATCTATTACAATGATCATAACTTATGCATAAACTATACTTTTATAAATAATTTATAATAACTTATATATAAAAATAATCTGCTAATCTAGTTTAGCCAATATAACCTTTGTGAAAACATAAGAAACGCAGTAAACCTAAGCAGGTTTTAGCTTGTTTTTGCCCATGAAAAAATGGGCTTCACTGCATGGCTTTTTTGTTTCTATTTTCAATTAAGAATTTTTATTTTATTTAATAATAATATTGGGCTACTTGTTATTTATTACTTATATTTAATGCAGTATACTAGAATATGTTTATACAAATTACAATTTATAATTTTAAAAAATTAACATTTTCAGAATTTTTTACAATTTTAAAGTAAATTACTATCTAATATTATTTAATTACCTTGAATGTAAGAAAATAAAAATGCGAACCAAGAAGTGGTGATTAAGATGGTGATACTTCATGTTGGCTGCACTTGCACAAAACGTTATGAGACTTACAAACATGACACAAGTGACACTACATTGGACAAGTTGTCGTGCAAGCGCACCCTGTTTGACTTCATGCAATAGATGTACATATATAGCGAGAGTTATCCATAGTCGGTTTAGAATTTAATAATTAGAGAAAGAAAGAGACAGAGAGAAAGGAGATCAGGATAGAATATGAGCCGAGTGTTTGCAAGCATCGATGCTTGGGACAGGAGCGAGTGGCACGCGCGTCACTGTGTGTGCACTGGCAGTGAGTGCCGCACGCCCAGCTACCCCACCACAGCAAAACATGCAGACTCTCTGTGGTTCCAGTAGTTCTCCTAGTTGTTCCACCAAAGCAGCTGTTGACGTGTTTGTGCACTGTTCGCTCACTGTGTTAGCCGCACTCTCGCCGGGTGCCCCAGCATCTGCTAGTGGTACTCCACTATGTATCTCCACACAATCTTTCTCGAGCAAACTCGAGTTCGGTTCCATTTTCAATCTGGCTTCACTTTCCTTAATAGTAATTCTATTTAATCTACTCATCCATCATAGATAAGAACATCCCTCCAAGAGGGGTTATACCTTACGTCGTTACATATATACAGGGAAGAGCTTGGTTCAACTTGAAACGAGTCGGTTTGCGTGGCGCATCACTTAGGACAAGTACTCATCGTGAAAAGTGTACTAACAAACTAAATGCATTAGTTTGGTCGCCAAGAATGAGTTAAGTGAAGTGAAGCAATCCATAGAGACTTCAAGCAAAAAGCCAGACTATTTTGTTGAGCTATTTTTAGGATAAAGTTTGCTTCTACTAAATAAAATAGTGAATCAGTGATAACGGATACTTGAGGTGACACTGCACAGAGTAGATAATGTATCTAGAAGGGGGAATACCAAAAGAGGTGCAAGTATCCATACATTTAGAGATGTGACTGCACGCGACCTTGAGGCCTGGTCTAACCTTGACCGCATTCGACTCGAAATGTACGGTGAGCAGGGTGGCTGCGCGCCACACCACACACTCAACACTTTGGCCTTGGACTTGTCTTACCCAAAGCCAACTCAATAACTCTCAACCAAACTAATCTATTTCGGGTTTAATTGCTATAATTACTGACACGAGACCATTCATGTTTTGACCATAAATTCGTGGCAACACAACCTCTTGATTTGCATATTTAATTAATGTAACAGAATGTTGCACATATTTCTTTCAATTAATCTTAGTTCTCGCTAATGTATAATAGTACAAAGGTGACCATATTTTCAGTAGAAATCACCTGAGAACTTGCGATCAAACACTTCAAAAGATGCAAAAAACTAGACGTAGAGAAAAGACTGCAAACAAACATATAAACAACAGTGCTGAAAAGAACGTGTGAGAGCGTTTTAATTCATGTTCAGTGCAGAGATCTAATGATTTGTGGTGATCTGCAAGACAGGCTGAAGTAGATAGAGAATGGGAATATGCAATCGGTTTGTTTAAATGTTCCTTTATTTTATCATACAGTCCGCCCTCAAACTCATGAAAAGTCAGTGTTCATTGTGGTTAAGGTACAGTGAAAGTTCTAAATTCGAAAACCCAAGTAAGCACAAAGGCAGGACCACTTGCTGTTTCATTATATACAGTGGCTGTTACAGACATTTGTTGTTAAATCTCGTGAGTTTGAGGGTTTACTGTATATTGAAACATTTTGATTGGCTCTCATATATATAATTATTTATAATAACATTAATAAAATTAACTTTGTTATTCTATTCCAAATGATTAGAAACTTGTATTAAACTTCAGAGCTGTTAGCGGGAGTCTGGGTAAAAATTTTCAGTTAACTTTCATAAACTGTTCTCCGCCTACGGAAAACTGGAGAATCTAAGTAAATTTAACAGTGCTTTAGAACAATTTTCAAACCTCCAAAATCAACCATGCTAAACTTCGAAAAACCTGGCGCCATCTAGTGTTGAGTGAATGAATTAACAACAGAACGGTAACCATAGCAATAGACATAGAAAAGCAGAATGAAATGGAGAATGTCATGTCCCCTAACACCCATGAGACGACATAGATAGATTAAAACCACTGTTTTAACTTATGGACAAGTTTTGATAATGTGATGAACTCGCGCCTTGAATCACGCTTCTATCGGCAACACTTAGCTATCTCGAGTGACACTTCGACATGCACCGAGATAGAAGACATTGTCGATGTTGATTATTTCTCTGATTATTCCTTTGATCTTTCCAATGATGAAGATGAAGAAGAGGTTTGTTCTCTACCCAATGTTTAATAAGCTTTAACCCAATTGTTTTTTGAAACTTTAGAACTTTGAGGATTTAGAGAGTGAAACATTTTTAAAAGAAGTACTGATGGCAATTGAATGCATTGCTCCCGACCCAATGGAAGTGTTGAGTAAGCCACATAGAGGCACTACCACATATTCGTTACCCCGACATCTTCTTGTCGAATGTCATGTGTGGAAACAAAAATTTCGCCAAAAAAGGTAACTGCTAATTTGCAATAAAGCAATTTTCATTGAAATTCAAAGCACAGACTAACATTGGAACAAACGCAAAGAAGCCCGTTGGATTCGGCGAGAAAAGGCAGAACACCAACAATTTGTCACAATGTGATTCCAATTGCAGAGAAATGGCTACCCTCGGGGTTTGTGCAACAAACTGGGTCCAGAATTTTGCCCAGAAACACCTTGCAAATTGGAAAAATACTGCGAGAGTCATCGTTGGAGAGTGTTGAGCGCGTTATGCTTCCCCCGCTGGTAAGCAAAAGTCAAACAAGTATGCGAACGACTTCCAGTGGCGTGGCACTGGCGTCATCGGAGCGAGACAAATACCAGTCAGGAGCGTTACTGGTCACGAGAATGGTCAGTTCCCAAAGTTTGGAGAGTAGCGAAGATCGCCTGGTGGCATCAAGCGGTACAACCAAAGGCAACCAGTTAGTCGGACTGACAAGCGGTGATTTGACAATGACCACTGCTTCTCTTCGCTCTGCCAAGCTTAGTCGCCAACCTGTCGCCACCAATCAAGTGCCTTCGGGCAAGTCCAACTCGCCTCGAGCTAGATTGATAACGCCAACGAATAGTCTTGGTCTCAACACTAACCAGTCGGTCAAGCTACCCAACATTGGCCACTGACAAGTTGTGAGTCGACTTAAGTTGACCGGTTGGTAGACTTGCCTGCTGGAACCGACTTAGCCCACCATTAGAAGTGCCGATCAAGCAAGACTGGGCCATTACCGAAATGTGGCGCGCAACTTATCACTGCACGGGCAAGAGGTGATGGCAATCTTGCAGTAGCAATTATCAGCACCTCGCTGCTACTGATGACGGCAAACAAGAAGGTGATGACGAATGCGAGTGTGTCGCGCACGGTGCCATCTCTGTTGAGCATCGACGAGCGTGCATGGTGGCGACATCACCAGTGGCAGACGTCTGGTGAGTGGTCGTTGCCGAATGTAGAGTGATTGCTATTGTTGGACAAGCTCACAGCATCAAACTGAAATGTACGCTAAACCACTGACCTTCAGTCAGTTGCACTTTTCCACCGTCGCATCGTACGAATCAGCACCGTCTGTGTCGGGGCATTCCGTTGGTCTGTAAGAGGCAGCGACAAGCAACGGCATCATTCGCCATCACCATTATCACCATTAATCACCCACGACATAGTAACTTAATGCAAACCAGCAGTGCCGTGCTGCACTGTTGACAGAACGGCCCAGCCGACAGTTGTCTTCTCAATCCAAAACCTCCAAAAATACTCGACAAGAGCATTGTCATTGCCACACTGAGCCACTCACTCCCACCACAAGTCTTTTTACCAAACTTAACTAAACTCCGGTGATTTCTTAATGTTTCTAATACTCATGACCAGATAGATCCACTAAAGAAGCTCCCCCGTGGCTATCGATACTACACTGGACACAGTGTGACGTCATTCGATTACTTTTTGCAATTTTCGTCACCAGCAAACTTGTGGCTATCATTCAAGTAGTTGCCAACAATGTCAATGCTCGTCACAAGTTGCTTCTCGTGCACAACAAACTACTTCAGCCGGAATCAAGTCTGAAGTCAAGGCCAAGCAAACTTGAATCGTGTTATTTGCTGTGGTTTCACAGTTCCGCTTCCGTTGCGCGTATTCTAGTGAATCAAGTATTTTTTCCAATTTCCGGCTCAGTTCTTATCAGTTATAATCTGCTATCTTCCGATGCGTGATCTTATCAACACCAGCTTGTGCTGACAGGAACTCAAACATAGACGAGTGAATTGTACTGTTACCACGCAAACTGTTGCGCCAAGAAAGGAATTTGAAAGTGTGCACTGGCTAGAATGACGATTTAATCAAAATCCGCCTGCAAGAGGACACAAAATGGTATGGTAGCGTTGTAGAGACAACACTAAGACGCTGACTAGTAGTGAATGTACAGCTGCTCCACTCAATGCCGATAGCGATTCGAAGCACCTTGCTGATGCCATTTGTGTTGCTGCTCCTCGCATTCTCTAGCGACCAGCATCCAGTACAAGTGAACCAGTCTGACTTTATTACCGACGAAAATGGTACCATCATCATTGCTGCTGAACCTGGTCCGGAAACGGGAAGGTCCGAGCAGTCAGGCCCATTGGCTCAATTCAATGAGCGACGTCGTGATATGTACTTTGATGACTACAGCAACAAAAATGTCCAAGTGATTGATACAAGTGTAAGTAGTCCTCTCACAAGTGACGATTGACGTTGTTGAGCATCTGATTGCTTGATTCCACTATAGTTGTCCAACAACAGCATTAGTAGCACTAAAGTCAAGTCAACGCTTGCAGTGAAAAATGCAGCAGGCACGACAGGTGCAATGTGGTCTCCAAGTACGGGCGCACTACCGCCCACGGTGACGAGTAGGCCCGAGGCCAGCCAGTTACCTCCCAACACCACTTTTCTCGACTCGATGCAACCTCAGCGACCAAACTTACTTTTACCGAAACTTGAGCCCTCGGGCAGGCCATCATGTGTGAAAACACCGGACGATACCTTTTGCGAAGTAGTCGACCATTATCCTAAGTAATGTTTGGAATCAAATAACTACTCTCTAATTGTTACTTTCTAGGACTGCTATCAAAAGTGAAATCAACTTTTCTGTGGAACAATTTTTGGAAATATTTGGCAGCAAAGAAATTGACGGTCGGACGATTGTCGACGTGGAGAGTGACGAAAGTGTGTGCCGCAAAGTGCCCCGTGTGATTTACCCACAAATGGCAAAGAATCAAGCCAACCAATGGGTCTATGTTGTCAATGAGGTGGAATACACTCAAGCTGTAGTGGCTGAGATTTGCGAGTAAGTCTTGATCAAAATCAATCAAAGCCTCAACTAAATGGTTTGTTTGACAGAAAACCTGGCAAACCTTGCCTCTATATGGACAACTTACCAATGGGCATGTATTCGCGGTGTAAGCAAAAATATTCATACAAACGCTTGCTAGCATTACACCCAACCGAGAAACGCACCTATCCGGATGCTTTTAGGTTTCCATCCTGCTGTGCATGTTATATCAAAACGGTAGATGATTTCTTGGGTCGAAGTGGATTTAGAAAGATTGACAAAAAAGTGGAAGTTGTTGAAACTCGTGAATATCGGTCAAAGAAAAGCCCTAGTCCACAAATAAATATCACACAAAGTTCTACTTGGAACGAGTCACAATCCACCAAGCCAACAGCGACATTCCCTACACAACTTAGTGTCATCGATGCGTCTATTAATCAGACAACCATCCCACAATAACTTATCACAGTATCATCATGGCCAAAGTTGCACTTATTTATTTTTAACATATTTATTCGAAACCTATTTTTATGTTTTAATAAATTTATTTTATTTGGATATCGTTGTTGTAAAAGTGATGAAAGCTCGGGGCCGGTTGCATACGGAAAACATTAAAGCGCTTGTGTGCGCGTATGGCCATTATCTTATCCTACTTGTGCATTGCAAAAAGCATAGAATAAGTTGCTTATTTACTATCACTCAAGATTGAGCTGAGCATCGTCATTAAAACTACTCACCAAGAGAATGCCAACGAGCCCTCAAAACAGAAAAGTAAACAACGCAAGTGTATGCAAGTGGTGAAAAAGTGAAGTTAACCAGTGAACAATGGAGCCATTTGCATTAGCTCCATCGCATATAGTGATGCATAACCAAGGGCAGAGTGCATTCGGGCCTCGGACCAATGGAGAACTTAGGGAGCTACGTCCGATGCCTAAGCGTGACTACACTGAAGAGAACATCGAAGAAGAGGAAGAAGTGTACGACCGCTTTGGTGCCGACAGCACTACTTCCATTGCTCCCAACGACCACTCTCTCAGTGGCCTCACCTGGAACGAGCACGACTTGGTAAGCGTTACCTCATGCCACATTTATCTCTCATTTTCTCTCTCTTTCCTCTAACTAGTCTGCCGCAATTGTAGGACAAAATCTATGGCATATACCATCCAGCCTTACCACTCAATATGCTAGTCGAGTCAAACGATTAGACTTAAGCTTCAATTGCCTACAAACGTTATCCGGCATTGAGTATTTCAGTAGTCTAGAAGAACTGATTCTGGATAACAATCTACTGAATGACACTATTCGTTTCTTCTATAATCCATTCATGAAAATTTTGTCAATTAATAAAAATAAGGTAAGTTTGCTCTAATACAAGATTACGATTCTAATAATGAAGAGATTAGTTGACAGATCTGGAAAGATTCCTAAATGAACTGTCGCTCAAGTTACCGGGGTTAACATATTTGAGCATGTTGGGCAATCCAGCCTGTCCTGACCAGCTGTCCAGTTCGGAACATGACGATACGGACTACATTCGTTACCGCAGCTATGTTCTACACCGCATTCCACAGCTTAAATTTCTCGACTCGAGTCCGGTCAAAAATCAAGAACGAGCTGAAGCACAAAAAAGAGGACATTATTACCGATTAATTAGACTCAACTCGGATTCGGTATCATTCAGTACTTGATTTATTTCCGTAAATTAACCAAAATTTTTTGAGTAGGAAATTGAAAAAAGTCGATCGAGAAGTCGAGAAGAGGAGTACTATGTGACACGAAGACAGACTACCCCTTTACCCTTCAACGAGCACACACCTAAAGGTGCCAAGTGCAGTAGTAAAGACATTAGTCATTGCCACTTTTAGAGCGTCAATTAATGTAATTCTTTTCCACTAGGTGCCTTCGGTCGACTGAGGCACCGCTACACGGGCAAACACTCGGAGGGCAATCGATTCATTCGCAACCATGAACTCTAAAACCATCTCGTTTTGTAAAAATTTGGTCCGATTTGAAAGAGCACACCTTAACTTGAGAACCACCACCACCTATCTCTTTCTCTCCATTGCCGTCGACTTGTAACTCATAGTTATATAGCTGCATAAAGCTAAGCTGATATAGGGACCAACACCAAAAGTATCATCTTGCAAAACAAACAGGAAGTGCTGATTCAAGAACTAGAAGAGTCCAATTTTTTCAAACATTTGATTAAATTGAAAAACCTATTAAATATATTGTTTAATATATGTTTTGTAGCATGATTTAAAATGGTAAGATGAGTAGACTAATTAGTATCTCATTAAGTATCAACAAGCAAATATATTTCATAAAGCAAAATATTAAAAAAGAGATCAAGTTGAGGAACTATGAAATCAATTATAGTTTATTCAAACAAAATGTCATGTTCCAAAAGTTCCAATTAAGTCCGGCACTGAGTGGAACATTTTTAATATTGGGCACAATAGATAGCACAAAAGCAGCAATTCGAGCCATCGATTCTGTGCTCCAGCACTGATCTATATAGTATCGTAATGTAAAGTTTAAATTTGAGATGTACAGTTGAGTAAAGAGTGATAAAAGAATGCCAGTGATGAAAGCACTGATGATGTAGCTAGTATAACATAAGCAAACTGAGTTGCCAATAAAGTAATCGCAGTGAATAATTTGTACGCATATAAGTATTTGAGTTGATGCATTCAAATGATTCATGTTACAATAATTACAACTACAACTGTTACTAGAGTCACGAATTCCACATTTAAGGAGATAAAATTAATTCTCAACTTTGTCTAATTTTTAATATAAAAAGTAAATGCCTAATAGTAATTATTCTAGAATTTATGCACGCATAAACCTACGTCTAATCAAACCACTCGAAGCTAATTGAAGAAAGGCGCTCTGTGCTGCAGGATATGGGATGATGTGACAAAGTGGGTTACTCAAGCAGTGCCACTGCTCACAGCGTGTTGCAGCGATGCGCGCGCTTCTCACTGGTAAATTACCACCCAGTGGAGTTTGCCGGGTTCACTGAGCTACTGCCTCTCACCATCGTGTACCGTGCGCACTCATCGAAAAGAGTGATCATTGATCAACCAACTCAACTCTCTCCGAGCTAGTTG
Source organism: Rhinocypha anisoptera (assembly GCA_011762765.2). Lineage (NCBI taxonomy): Eukaryota > Metazoa > Arthropoda > Insecta > Odonata > Chlorocyphidae > Rhinocypha > Rhinocypha anisoptera. Next base: position 37,019 of record WURS02130518.1, on the reverse strand, counting down.
TGCCACTTGACAGTGACCAATTGCGTTGCAACCAATCGATACCATGTGATTATAGCTTTATAATTATAACCTAATAATGCAATGCCAGTGCAATCAACACGCAGAGACAGTTTTAGCGTGTTTCGAGGACAGATATAACCTACGGAAACACTACTTGGACACTATACGATCACTGGCCGCCCCAGTTAGATTTGGTAAATCCTTGTGACGCAAATTCGGCCAGCGGTCACTCCACTCCTCCAGCTGACATTATGTTTTGCCAAGCTACCTAGATGAACCTGATCAACGTGATCTCGATGTCAATAGTGAAAGAGCACATTGAGAGCTTGATTGGTCCGGGCGTCACTACCAAGAGAAGAGAGAATGTAATAACAAACAAACAACAAGTCCTAGCAGAATCTAAGCGGATAGTAGCGGACAAAAGGCACGCGTGTCTATTATGGCCATGTTGGAGGAAAGCAATGGCTCTTCTGGTCCGCCGTCTTTGCCTCTAGCTGTTGGGCTGATGGAGTATCGGTTCAGTGTGCACGCACCCAATCGCCACCATCCACACTATAGGTGGTTTGGCCTGTGTCACCCAATTGCTGTCGATGAGAGAGTGAGCAAGTGTGCAAAGTGTCAATATCGGTGATATCCGACCAGCCGGCAGTGACGACGATGACGAGCGCGGCCCGACCGCTGCAGCCGATTACTCGACAATTGTGCCGCAGCCGACTGCTGCCATCGCTGCCTTGTGCTGCTGCCCAACACCGCCAATTGGCAGACACCGGCCCCATCACTTGGTGCTTTCACCATCGTGATTAGCTTCACTTGTTCACTCCTTGACACCCCCTACCTAGCACCAGAGGAGCATCAGTCCGCGAGGGATTAGCTCTGCCAATACCCTCCAGATCAACTTGATTCGGAGAAAAACAGCCATTGGGGAGATCGAAGCACTTGAGTCTAGTCTCCAATTTGATTCGTGCTTTGCATTATCGTTAACCAACTGCTTTTGACGTCTACTTACTTCGTTTTCTTACATTAGTAATTATTATTCTAAAAATTGTTCCATCAGACTCAGTCTTATTAACTGCAAAAACGAATTCAACGTATCGACTTCTCATCAAGACAACGATCATGCGACCATGAGACGTAAGTAAACGCCATATTGCATGAGTTTGATAGCAATCACAAGTAGATCTCTAGCAGCTGAGAGTTTGACCTTTGAAGTGGGTTATGATAGCTTAACCGTTATCAAGTGTTCTAGTATTCGACATCTCTTTTCTTATAAGCTCTTCTTAATCAATATTGCTCGGAGATAAGAATGACTCAGTAAGGTAGCTTTTGAGCAAAGTGCTCGACATCAATAAGCTTGCATGCGTCTTAGCCAAAACAAATCACATGAACAATCGTTGTGAAGATGCAACCCGAAAAAAAGAACACAACGTTGCCACTGCCAGATGCGTCAGCATTGTAGGCAAGTGACAGTTCAACCACGATGATGTTACCGAATCACACTACCAGACGGCACAACCATCGAACGAATTGCATGCACTTGAAGACTTCGATGCAATACTCATCTAGCGCTTCGATTGATACCAACATGTCGAGCTCTGTCGAGCAGAAATTACCACCAAGGTTGGCTCAAGTACGACCGAAAACATGAAGCTCGAATCGAACACACGTCTCATATTAGACGCGCACACAAACCAACGCGTTCAATTTATTAGAACACCAAACAAATCGTTTCACTTGGCTGACGTCAATAATTCATTAAAGAGAGAGCCTAGTTGTTCGGTAAATCTATGTTGCCTCTATGTTTCTAGAAACCAAAATGGCATTCTAAATAGACTTGAAATGCTTGATGTTCACAGCAACACCACTGTTATTCAATTAATACAAATATATATATGTATTAATAAAACTCCCGACGCAAATATGTTCAGTCGGGATATGCTGACTAAAAATAGGTACCCATCTCCGAAGATGTTTCTCGTTTCCTTGCAATGTCTAGGCAAAAAATGGTCATCATAAAGTCACCAGTCATCATGAAGCAAAATATATTTGATTCTCCAAAAGCGCACATTGGTAACTTATCTTGGGATAAAGTTGAAAGAATATTCAATAATTTGATGAAAGCATATTTACATAATTTCTCTCTATCAATGCATGTGTTTTTGCATAAAACACAAATCTATCATACAACTATGATCGACTCAATTCTTGCCGCAATTTAAAAAATTGTTTATCGATAATTATTGTTTATGCTATAAAAAAAATTACATTATGTATCTATCGACCAATATTAGCTGGTGAGTTTGAACAATAAATAGTTATAGAATGCTTTGAAGCAACTTGGAAGCTTACTTTCCTGTAATTCTGTAACTTAGCATTTGTTATTCAGTGATTTGGTGACAAAACATTGGTGAAGTAGAGAGAAGTGTTTGTGACACTCAAATCAATGTCACGTCTTATATCAAGGCTTCCCAGTGCGGATGTGTGAAGAAGAGAGTGAGTGATAGTGAGAGAGAGAGAGAGAGAGAGAGAAAGAGCTGACAATCAAGCTATTAGAGTATTAGCACGCATCGCCTGCTAACGGTACCTCTAGTTGCCAACTGGCAGATTGCATCGATCTTGCGTGCTATGCGATTGCTTCAGATTGCAAAAAGTGATCTTCAACGGTAGATTCATTACTGGAAAACACTGTAGAATCGATCAAGCTCAACGAGGCCAACGGCAAGTCTAAGCTGATGCCCGATTACGATCGATGGTCTGGCGGCGGCATTGGCAGGGCGAATCGATTGTCTCATTTGCAGTCAATGTCTGACCACCTCGCAGCATCACCTAGCCGTTCGATTTATCTCCCACATTTAACCGTGTACCAAATTTTGCTTTTAATGGAACATCAGCAAACACCGTGCCATCGATAACTTTTAACCAAAAGGTAACCTTGATGTGCATTGAAATTTGCTCTGATTCCTGTTGGCCAGAGGTTTACTCAGTCAACCAAGCAAATTTGGTGTTTACTTTTAGAATTTATTTTTTAAAATCAATAATAGAAAAATATTAAAATAAAACTTTAAATAATTTTTTGCTCGTACTACATGCATGTTTTCTGTTTAGTACAAAGTTTTGACACGCAAACAAATGTCTTAAGTCTTTTTTTACTGTTTTACTTGAAAACGGTCAGAATTGTCCAATCTAGTTTCAGAATGTGAGTGAAAAGTCTCAGCATATTCATTTGATTAAATCATAAGCTTGTTCAAATATGGCTTAATAAAGTTTAATACTTGAAAATAAAAAAAGTTTAAATTGCCAGTGAACGTAAGCAATGGTCACGAGCATAGATGAATGAGAGTGACTCCATCCATCAACGGTGCTGGTAAACCAGAACATGTCGGCTCTGTCATTCTGCTAGTCTTGCCTCGCTAACACACATGCAGCGTGCCCTACAGAACCGAGTTGAGAATGGGTATAAACAGTGCGGACAGACAAGTCATGAAGCAAGCGGACACACGCACAAGTGAATCAATTGATAGATGGTGCAAGCCAACCAAATGGAGCCATTCTGAAGGCGCCATTTCTTGCGCTGTCTGCATAGCACTGCATCCATTCGTCAGTTCGACTTAAGCAGCCAAGACCAATTAGGACCAGGCTGTTAGGGAATGCAAGTAGAGAAAGTACTCTGGTTCGATTGTCGAAGTGCGCTGGCCCGATCCAAGTAACCAACTGCATTCCGTTCACAGTACCGTGCCAAAGCATTGGACCGGCTCGATCCGAGTGTTTCCACCAAATAAAAGCACGCCAGTCCGATCATTCCACTCATGCCAGTAGGCATCTCCAGTGTTGCTTGCGTCTGTACATGACAGTGATCGGAGCTTGCTTCTCATTCGGAGAACAAGCTAATCATCCATGAAAAGCAACGCGAACAATTGAGTCAACTATCACCGGCAGCGGCCGGGAGCAATGTCGCACTGAGGCACGCAGTGATGGCAAATGCAAGCTGTTGTGCCATCGTGCCACTGCCTCAACTAATCACCACTGCTACCATTGATTCATCGGAACAGCAGCTGTAGCAGTTGTACAATTCTACCCAAATCGGTGAAGAGCAAGTTGTATTGGCAACTTGTGCCTGGCCACCACTCGACCTGATGAGCTTTTTCGCGCCACACATCCCAGCTATCGGCAACGAGGACTCACATCGATATCCAACATTAAAGCAGTGGCCAATGTGTTGTTTGGCCAACAGCAGCAAACCACGCGACATTTTCGCGCCAAAAGCACTCTCATCATGCCAACCGTAGCACCTTTGGAGACTATCTCGATCGAGACCACGTGTGAGAACCAACATTCTCCATCCGAACAACAATCACCCACCCGCACAGTCGCTAATCACTTGACAGGTAACTACCAAAACTAGGAATACTTATGATCATTCCTTCCAGACGAGTTAACACCTAAGGTAGATACTCAAAACAATCCGGCTAAAAGAGCAAGCTTGCTTACGCACATGTTTGCATGTGAGCGTAAATATACCGTCTGATGTACATATGCATCGTGCTGCTTGTGTACCTCAAACGCAAGGCAATTCCTGTCCTTGGCAACCAAGTTTGGTTTGGAGGAAAAGTTAGAAAGTTCTCTCATTCATTCACTCTCTCTCTCTCCCACACTTTGGTAGTTTGTGGACTTGTAAGATGGGCGATGACGCCCAGTTACTGTGGTGATGCGGCGCGGTGCTGCTCGTGCAGACACCAAGCCACAATGCTCACCACTACAGACAACCCTGACTGCCGCCTTTTTGTGCGTTTTGCTCTGCACATCACAACAGCTGGTGGCTGAAGAGACATGCCAGGCTAGCGAATCACTTATGGGGAGTTGCCGTGCCGCGCTGCTCATCACCAAGAGATGAGCAATCGGCGTGGCGTATGTCACCGGGGCATCCCTGCTATCCCGGCTCTACTTGTGCGCCACTACATCCCATCAAACCTCTAAAATTGTGTAATTGCTACAGTACATTCAAACCGATCATTGCCACTGCGGATTATGAGTTATGCTTTTGACTGCTTGTGTTTGAATATTACGACACAGGTCAATGAATTGGTCAGTCGAGCAATAGATTAGTGAGCTTATGGACTGATAGCAGTGAAAGTTACACTGGTCTGCCCGCCCCAACCGACCGGTTTAATGTGGTGCTGCACCCAAAGCCAAGCATACTTCTCGCCACTTGTCTGGGCTTTCCCGAAATATCCTTTGCCACCACTTCCCGCGTGGATGTCATGTTATCTGGTATACTGCACCAACCGCTCCAGTGCCAATGACAGTCCAATCCATTGCGCAGACAAGCCACAGACAGGTATTAGTGATTTTCTCACATCAGTATCATAGTGTTTTGTCTGTATGAAGAGTTGAAGTACCTGTCTAGCACAAACCCTTACCTATGAAGGAAAGCCGGTAGGAAAAGGAAAATTATTGTGACTTTCTTTGCCGCTACTTTTGATATGGATGGCACTTGTGTGTGAATCGAAGACAGATTATAATCGACTAATGACGAAGATGTGGCGTCGTTGCTGGTTGTGGCGGCTCGCTGTGGAACAGACTAGCACGCGAGGATGACGCGCCGGCAAAAGCACAAGACAGTGACAACTACAAGTCGCGCGATTGCAAGATGCCAGCAGCAGCAGTTCGGTGTACACATTGTTGTGCCAAAAAAATACATTGCTTTGAGAAGCACAACAAAAAGTTATGACCTACGGCAGTGGTGCACGCCACTGCCAGTGCCACTTGGGCGCGCAGCTGTCTCGAGCGAAGCCGATTGGCAAGGCGAGATCACAGAATCAGTGCGTGCGCCAGCGGCGAACGATGAAGAAGCGAAGAAAAAGCAGTGCCAAAAAGAATGTCACAGTAATGCCCACCGCTCAAGCTAACCTGCTGACCAGCAACCAGTGTGCACTCACCGATCCATTACACCAACCATTCGTCGGCCATATCGACAATCCAGAATTCAATCACCAACTTACCATCCGGTACCTCTAAGAGTAACCGACGCAACTATTCTGCTGTCTTTGACACTACTTTGTAAGCCTTTCATACTCACCTTATCGCCTAATGGTGTTGTGACCAGCATTGACCTCCGACTCGTCTCTCAAACGACACCAATACAGGTGTTCGCTAATCAACAATACCTTGAAGTGACATTTTCGCTCTATCGACAAAGGTAAATCGATGCCACTTTCTCTCAATCAAGGCAGGTTTCATAAAACAGTTGCCTCGCAACGCCTGTCGGGCCTTGGACTATTCATTGTCATACTGTCACAGCGATGTGTGCCTCTTGTTACAATGCAGGACCTATCTTATCATTTCTGGACGACTCGCCCAAAAATGGTATCCGATCTAGGGTCCAAATGATGTGCGTTCGGTGAAGAGGCCGGAAATCTTAACACTCAGTAAGTTGAGTGATAATAATGCGTCCATTCACTAGTCATTGTCGATATGCAAATGGCTGCGTCACTGGCCATTGAGTGGCTCGATGGGACATCTCCATGCACTGGTGTGGCCATGTTACGTCATCACAGTGACAGTGACTGTAGAAGCATAATGCCTCGGGCAGGCAAGACCTGCACTAGCCAGTAGCACGTCACACGCGCCACATCTGAGTAATGCGAGCAGAAGTTGAGCTCACATCATTATGTGAATCGATAAAGTGGTGTTGAGGTGAGAAATGTAAATCATTTCGAGTATTTTGAGCAACATTTCACAAATTCAGTAATTCTTGACGTAAATGACTGCATTGTAAGCAAAGGTCTTACTGAACAAACAATGCAATGCGCGTTGCAGCCAGTGACAGGTGAAATGGCACACAATAAGAACATGGCGTTAGCGTGACCACAAGACGCCGGTGATTGTATAAGAGACCGACAGGTAGATTCTCATCTGCTCTCCAAAAAGATTCCAAACGTCATCAGTTAGTGCGTTACCAAACCGACGAGTGACGTGAGAAGGCCTCCTCGAGTAGTATATAATTGCCAAATCAAGCGATCAGAGCTGTCACTCAGCGATTGCACTGTGTCACATCTGATTCCGGACTAGCTGTCAACAGCATAGTTAGAGTAACCGATAGCCGACGCGACCAAGTCACTTACAGACTTTCTTTTCTAGAGTCAGACATTTTTCATTTTCTTGCCCATTGTTATCCGGTGGCAAAATCAGTGTTTACTTACCTTTCAAAGTGCTGTAAACATTGTTCCTAACTCAAAAAGACTTGGTCACTTGTAATTCTGTGAAGCCGGCTATCGGTGACTGTGACAGCAAAAGAGTCGATGAAAGTGTTGTATCACCCTCGTGACGGTTGAGGCGTCGAGGGGCGCGTTAGGCGAGAGTGCACCAGGCGCCACTGGCCTTGCCTCGCGCCTAACTACATTCGCGCCACGACCAAATCACATTGCGCCCCAGATAAGATGAGTAGAGACATTGTTGTATGCCAGTGTAACATTGCTCGGTCGGCGGTGCCACACTACTGCACACTCCACCACCCCATCCATTTGCCACACCACCTCAACCGGACCCTAATTATTTGACACTAATTATATCCACGACAAAACTGCCCATTACGACTTAGCAACACTTCTTTTTACTTACAATCCACAATTCATCACTTCATTTGAGCTAGACTATCCAAGTTCAAGTTTTCAAGAAAAATAGTTTGTAAACAATGCTACAGTTCAACTTAGCACCTTCACGTGAGTGTTTTCTTATAACCTTACTTTAATCTTTTATGAACTAATGGACAAGTAGACAACCTTTAAACAAGGTGCCATGAATGAGTGAATCATTGCAGGTTAATCAAAATAGTATATTAATTAAGTTCGCTTTGCATTGGGAACATAACTTGACTTTTTGGTATGGAGAGGAGCAGTGTCCAAATGTCCAATACTGCCAGAGCTAGAAATCAGGTGTGTGTGAGTGAATGAGTTTGCGTTTGCGACACCAACTGATCAGTGATAATAATTCAATAACGCATTGCTTTTATACATTACATTAAATAAATATATATTCAAACTGACAGCATTGAGAGTTGACCACATTGGTGGAGAATATTTGCTCTCCATTCAAAATGGTGCTTACCGGAAAGCGAGTGGGAGAGGGCAAATGCAATTGAAAATGTAACCTGCATTTAAGGTAGTGGCGGCTAGGTTCGTTAGTGTTTAGGCGATGTCTAGCTCGGAATGGTGAAAGATCGATTACAACTGACAGGCTGTGCAAGTGAGCCAGCACGGACAGATGCACATTTGCCAGGCGGCCATGATATGGGTGTGATAGAATAGGATCGAATTAAATTCAGCATGCCCAGCGCGTGTGGCCACATACGCCAGTAGCACATTTGGGTGAGCGAGCGACGCTACCGATGACACACGAGCCCAATTTGGTGAGCAGCCGTCACTCGACACTGCAGAGTTGCCGGTAGCACTTCAATGTCGCTATTCCACCGTCTAGCACAGGGAATCATTCGGCACTTATCACTCACATTCTCATTTGACCATACGCCTATTGCACTTGCATCTTGTGTTCTCTCAGGTAGTATGCTATCATCGCAGCGATGGCCTAGGTCCAGGTAAGCCAATCACTCACTGTCGCCACCAAATTGTTCATCGATCGACACCCGGCAGGGACCGTTAGTTACCAAAAGTTCAGTGACAAGTTAGGCCAGCACTCGACGAGATAAAAAACAAGTAAAAGCTAAATGAGACACTCTCCACGGGTGATCTATAAATGGCATTAGCATCGGAGTTAATCAGTCCAAGCAAAAGCTAGTGATCGCATGCACCTTGTTGGGTCAATATTGACCTTGCACGCTGAGATGCCCCTTCAACACTAGAAAGCTAAGTGATAATTTTCACGGTCCAAATAAAACATAAAAAGGACTCGCATACAGACCTCACATAATCGAGAACTATTTTATAATTATTAATCCTCTGTGTGAAGTGCGATCGATTTAGCAGTTGTATTTTGTTCTTGGTCTAAGACAGCCAGTTGAGGTGCGCATTAATCACAAGTGTGCTTAACGCGCTGCCCAAAACAGCCAGTGGCTCGTCTTTAATCGAATTTCTTATATCGGCCTGAGTAGATTAGATATATTGATATTAATAGACAAAAAGACTACTGGGGCCATAACTATTACGGCAACAAAGTGCTTCATACCTCGCCTAATAGTCATACATGGAACAACGATACAAACACTATTCCATTCAATTACTACAGATAATAATTAAGACTTGGGTCAATATTTGGCAAAACTCGGCGCCCTCCTGAAGGCAGCACTAGTGTCGCTAGAAGACCCATCAGATAAGGCAAAAGTGAACCCCACCACCGCCAACTACAATTTATTTGAAAATATCGAACTTTCCCTGTGGAAAGATCGTGCTAGCACTATTATGGAGTATAGACTGTAAACTAATAGCTTGTCACCGAAGCACTGCGGGGCAATAGCAATAATAAGCAATCAAAATTCGAGATGCATAATTCAATCGTAGGTTGTGTACCGTTCTAGTTCAAATTCTCCAGAGTTGTGCCTGACAATTACAAGCAAAATGTCTCTTGTGTAATACAAAAATATCTGACTATCTCGGTGTGAATGTTGTCTCGATTGGCCTGGTCCGTCGTTAGTAGTGCAAGTGTTCTATCTCGCTGTTTTCATAGTGTTAGTGATACTGATGGTGATGCGCTCTATGCTAATATTGGCAACCACCTCTGAAACCTGGTCACATCAACCTTCAAAATTAGAGTTTACTTTGTTCCGTAGAAAATGATTAACATAAAAAACAGCCATCATAATTGTTTGTGGCATCTTGAATGCATAGAAGCAAAGATTAGAAAGAACTTAAAGACGGTCAAGAAACAAGCGAGACAACAAGTTTAGGCTATGTTAAATTTAAAATGATGCCGGCTGGTAAAAAGCAGTGCCAAGAAAACATGTGCAAGATCTCCCGACACTTTGTTGCCTCCATAGCAAGACACCTTGATTTGTGAGCTATCTATTGGACGATCTATAGAAAAGGAAAGATAAATGGGCATAGACAGTGAACGAGATGGTCGAGCGTAGCGGTGGCAGTGCCGTGCCAAAATAGAATAGATTGCCACCTGATTCGGGCGCAAGTCAACCGGCGCGCACACATATAGCCTCGAATGCACTGAGAACATAACTACTGATGGCAATGCTACTAGCCAGGTTGGCGATTGTTGCCCGCCGCAGCCGAAGGGTCCAAGCTGGGCACTCGGCGACACTAGATCGCAACCCATCAGTTGCTCTGTTGCTTCATCACCTCGACCCGTCCGGGCGCCAGTCATCTTCCTGGTGGGCTCCATTCCCGGCATGAGCGATGCTCACACGGTCTCACTCCATCCAATCGACCAGTGTGAGACCCAGTGGCAAGACCAACGAGGCGATGCTCATCTGACAAATTGAGATGCAAATTCCAAACTCGACACTTATTTTGATTAAATTGTTAGTCTTTTGTTTCCAACGGTAATTCGGCGCTAGCTAAGCAAATGCACAGCGGCGCACTCAGCAGAGCGTTATTGAGGACCATGAGTATCATTGCTCGACTCGCCAGATGAATCTGATTGTGTCGCTCTGTCTCAACCTGCAACATTGGTCAAATTAGTCAAATGTTCTACAAGACATCCGACTTGCAAATATGCAATGCAATGAAAGTGTTGTGAGTTGCAACTCGACAGCCAAGTGGAATGAAGTAACCATCATCAACCATGTTGGGCTATCTAAAAAAAGTTACAAAAATCGACACCTGTCGAGGGCACGAGTCGGTGCAAACTACAAGCCAACCAGTAATACCAGACGTGCAACTCATCGCACCTTCAACCTCATCCTCGAACATCACCGTGGGCAGGCCTCATTTTCACTGCTCAGTTACGCACGCTTCAATTGAAGACATCGCCAATGACGAACACGCCAACCATGGCGACGAAGAAGACGAGGCCGACGATGATGTACTTGGCAAAACACTCTCTTGCTCAACTCCAAGCAGTGTCAAGAGACGCAGACGAAGACGCCTCTTGCCAAGCTCATTGTTGCACCTCTTACCACCGGGAACTCCACGCTCGTGTCAACATAGTGGACGATCAAGCCAAGCTTCGTCCGATGAAACTACCACTTCCACCAGTCAGTCCAGTTCGCACATGAGCTCATCCCTATCGCAGCCATGTCGCACGTGCAACGAGAGCGATAGCAGCGAGTATCAAGAGTCGGATGTAGGCCCAAGAGTTGCGTCACCAGTGGCATCACCCACTGCTTTTTGTCCCACGATAGCATCGGCCTTGTGGAGACCCCTTTGGCCACCGGGTGAGCCATCACCAGTCAGTCGAGCACTGAACAACTAGGAGGAGTTGCGCGAAATACTCACCAGGCTTAGCAGCCAACTGATACAATGTTCCGAGTCGAGCGCGCACTAATTAAACGTATTAAATTCAATGAAGCACGCGGCCAAGAATCGTATGGCAGCCAAATGAGCGAGAGGGAAATGAGCGAGTGAGCGAAACGAGACTCAGGGCGTGCTGAGCCAATAAGCCAAGCATCATCCTTATTGTTTGTTTGTCTATCGTGCGGATGAACAAAATCATCTTGCATAAAGTCACTGTTGGTAATGATGACAGTGGGTAGCCTAACACTAGCGAGAAGCATGTTGCTAAAGCATTTGGATTCTGAGTTTGAATATAATGAACCTGACTTTACTGGTCAAATAAAGCCAAATTAATCTACCCATTTGGCTCTTTTACCAGAATGCAAAATACCATATGGGCTTCTACGAATATTTTAAGCCTAGGCAGCCAGTGGTGGTAAACATCTATTTTTTCACATTTACTACCACTCTATCTACTTATTGGCGAGAACACTTTCTTAATTCGAGAGGTACCCATCTACAGCATAAACTAACTTAAGCAGAGTTATTTGTAAAAGAGACACAATGACATGTGTTAGGCATTCAACGTGCATTTGCTTAACTATAGTGTGATATTATTTGACTGAATATCTTAGCATATTTTTTGTATGCATGTGTCCCCCCAAGATGCTCAAACCCTAAATGTTAGGTTGGCGAGCAAAGCAGGTACTACGCATGTCGGCAGTTGGGAGCCACCAGTCGGTGTCACCCGGGACAGTGTACCAGGCACCATGGTGTCGCACCGCGCGTACTCCACTGCGCGCCGCATGCTTGCCACAGTCGCGCAATAGGCAATAGGCAAGCACCACCGTGGCCACAAACCAGACCAAATCTCTGTCCAGACTCTCAGCTTTACAGTATCTAGTTGCCAGCAACCTAGGAGCATTATTATTATCATTCAATTATTATCAATTTGTTTTAAGATGCTAATTATCCTATGCTTTATATTCATCCACCAACGCAATACCAACAAATTGATCGATCAGGTTGGCATCCAAGAAATAGTTCATCCGCGACAAGTGCTGGTGCATTGCAACACCACCAAAGCTTTGGTGGCACCACCAAGCAAAACGATGGAAAAGGAACTTCTGAAATGAGTGACCATCTGCTGCACCAGCACTCCCTAAGTAAGCGTCATCCGGGCAACCACATCGACTCCAAGATGTCCAAATCAAAGGATAAGACTCACACTGGCGAAAGTATCAACAAAATAGAGAGGATCATTCCCAAAGGAGACACCAGTAGTGAAGTGAACGGCGAGCAAACTAAGTTCGACTACCTCAATTCAACTGGATTCGAAATCTTCACTTCAGAGGACTTGGAAAGAGTAGAGGTAATGATACCGTAGTGAATGTCATACATATAAAAACATTTCAATATTTATTTAATTGCAGGATTGGTTAGACGAGCATCCCGAGTTCGCGCACAGTTACTTCGTGCGCAAAGCTTCGCGCTCGTTGGTCGACAATTGGTTGGTAGCGCACTCCTCATCGATGGCCACTCTGGGTAAGTGCCACTCAGTCAAGAACCCGTGCTGAGCGTTGAACTAGATTCGATACGAGCTACTAGTGCCAGTTTGAGCAACCAATTGATAAAAACGACTCGCGGGCTGGGTTAGTCTACCGGACACTAGCTACTAAATGGCTTGTGCCCAATTGAACCAATTTTTCGTGGTCCATAAACAATGGCAAGCAAGAAAGACATCAAGCCAGAGAGAGAGAGAGAGCCGGTTCACGATACTCAATAGAAAAGGCAACTCTCTGTGGTGTGGCGGTGCTTGTTGGATGCGGGCTCTGCGCCCGGCAATCATTAGACCAATTTGTTCCAATTTGACTTTGCCAAGATTAATGGCTGTGATAGGGTAGTGAGCGAGCAAGTGTCCAAATGGCCCTCGCTTGGTGAGGGTCACGCCAAGTCAGATTGATGGCTCACTCTTCTGTGCCCGACTGGCCTAGTAGTGGCTCGCCACAGAAGTTTGCTAGTCTTTTCAGTCAACAATTCTGGATTTCGCAACTTGACCCGCGACCAGGGAGACAAATGACAGTGAGCGGCATCACAACACACTCATGGCAGTAGTAGCCTCAACCAGTGACTTGAATGGGCTCGAATCGATAAGGCACGGCAACTATGGTCTGATAAACGGTCCAATGGTGGGCTCTATTTGACAGGGGGTGAGCATGTCAAGTAGGAGGCAGAGGCAGACAAATCCTAACTGGCATTGCCAGCTAATTATAATCTCCATCATCAATAACGTGTCGTATTGCAAAAGAATGGCAATGTTTCTCTTAGAAAGATGAGGATGACAAGTCACCAACTAATGCCATGGTTGTAGCAATACAGTGGCAGCATCCACTTAAGACAGAAGATGGCGGCAATTAATATCGCTCCACGCGGCTCAACTGCCATTCAGGCCGCTTGTCTTGCGCGATCGCATCCAGACCAGTCAGAGAGTGGAAGCGTAGTGAACTAAACCTTTCTTCACTTGTCAGGCACACAGGGCGCAAATCAAAATCTGACCAGCAATGAGAACTCTGGTGCCAATACGCCGGTACGCAAAATCTCGGCACACGAATTCGAAGCTAGTGGTGGAGGGTATCTTCGACCGATGGTCTCCACAACGTGCGATGGCACACCGACTTTCTTGCCTATCCAAGACTCGACACCAAGTACAGCGGACACAGGCCAGTGGTGCAGTCCTGGCTCTGGCACATTGCTCTCTGCGGCGGCCTCGCTTAGTGGAACGTGCCACCAAGAAGGTGCCAGCAGCACTTGTACTGTGCAAGATAGTGCCTTGCACCACTCCAAGTCGGCAAACATCTTATCGGACCAAACAAGTTTATCAAACAATCTAGGAAAATTTAGGCCATCTATGATGACCATGAAATCCCGTGAAGAACTTGAAGCTATTAAAGACGAAAGAGAACTTATATTCGAACTGGTCAAAGACATTTGCAACGATCTTGACGTCAAGTCACTCTGTCACAAGATTCTGAAAAATGTTAGCATCCTCACCAATGCAGATCGATGTTCCCTTTTCTTGGTGAGATATCTCTTTCGTGATAAACCAATTGTCATTGGCAATTATTTTGTTAGGTGCGAGGTGAGAAGAACGACCCTAACAGCAGGTGAGTAGATCGTAAGAGGCCTCTAACTAGGGAACCGCAGCACTGATTCTTAGTGCATGCTATTTGATGCCACACTTAACAACAAATATGTTAGATAAGTTCGTAAATTTCTAAAATTTAATAACTTGCTGACTATGAATAGAATAGAAATAGAAATAATACAAATTATGCTAAAATAATACTTCAAACAAGTCGAGCAAACATTTGAAGCGAGAGGAAGCTAGTGATGGCCTCCGAGCTAATTTTGTATGGCAAAACGGTTGAGTGAAACTGTAGGCACTCGCCTCGGTACCGCAAAGAAGAAGAGCAGCGGCAACTAACATCTCGCTTGGCATGTGGCAGGTACTTGGCAAGTCAACTGTTTGACGTCTCGGGCCAGTCGACCATCGAGCAAATGGCACAAAAAGAGGAGATCACCATCCCTTGGGGCACTGGCATCGTGGGCTACGTAGCCGAGTCGGGCATCGCGGTCAACATTCCAGACTGCTACCAGGTATGACACACTTGCTCTTTGCATCACCAAGCCTATTCACTCCTCCATGACAGGATGCACGCTTTACCAACATTATTGACCAAAAGACGGGCTACATCACGCAAAACATGCTTTGTAATCCCATCTTTGACTTTGATGGAGAAGTAATGGGAGTAGCACAGGTGATCAACAAGAAAAGTGCAGAATGCTTTACAGAAAACGACGAAAATGTGTTTGCCAAGTATTTGCAATTCTGTGGCATTGGAATTCGTAATGCTCAACTGTATGAAAGGTCTCAACTGGAGAATAAACGTAATCAGGTTTTGCTGGACTTGGCACGCATGGTGTTTGAGAAGCAATCAAATATCGAGAACATCATCTATCGCATCTTGATTCACATTCTTTCATTACTTCAATGCGAAAGGTATTAAATGCTAGTACACTTCATCTAGTGACGTAAATTCTTCCTTGGCAGATGCCAAATAATGCTACTAGCCGACGAGTCGAGTGACGGTGACTTCTACTATTATGGACGCACCTACCAAGATCCATACTCGTGTTTTAACATGAGTTCTTGTTATGCTCGTCGAAATACCATTGAAGGCGGCATCCAGTCTCAATCGGAATGCACTAGCAGCAATGCGTCTACAACTTCGGAGCCTTCTCCGTTGCCCAGTCAGCTTGGTGAGATAGCCACAACTTCTAGTTTTGGATCTGTAGGTCAGATAAGAAGCTTTTATCGGGTATTCGACCTTGAGGCCAATGACCTTCGGCAGCCAGACTTTGAAAAGAATCGTCAAACTCCTTTCGAAGGCCGCTTTCCAATCAACATTGGCGTGACAGGATATGTGGCCACCACTGGCGAAACTCTCAATATCGGAGACGCCTATGCCGATCCGCGATTCGACCCATTGGTAGATAATAACCACCCAAATAACTTCCGTCACAAGAGTATCTTATGCATGCCTATTCGCAATGCTACGCGCAAGATCATAGGAGTTGCCCAACTAGTCAATAAACTCAATAGACGGCCATTCAACAAAAATGACGAGAACTTGTTCGAGGCCTTTGCCATTTTCTCTGGTATGGGCATTGAGAACACGCAGATGTTTGAAAAAGCCGTGAAAGCAATGGCTAAGCAAAAAGTGACACTTGAACTTCTTTCGTACCACGCCTCGGCACACGACCACGAGGCAGCAAAGTTCGCAGTAAGTACTCCTGGTAGCCATTAGAACAGCCCATTGTGATGACTGACAGTTCGAAATGCAGCGCCTGCTGATACCGTCCACTGCAAATCTCGAGTTAACTTGTCTTCGATTCGACGACTTCAGTTTAAGCGAGGATCAAATGATTAAAGCATGCATCCGAATGTTCATAGATCTCGATCTCATCGAGCGCTTCCACATTGACTACAAAGTTCTTTGCAAATGGATCCTCAGCGTGCGCAAAAACTACCGGCCAGTGTTGTACCACAATTGGCGTCATGCCTTCAACGTAGCCCAAATGATGTATGCTATTCTCGTGGTAAGTTGAACTACAAAATGCTTTCTCTTCAACCCAGGCCTTATCACATTAATTACCGCTTTAGAATACGGGCTTGTGTGTACAACTAGGCGAACTCGAAACTCTAGCTCTGATTGTGGCTTGCCTCTGCCACGATCTCGATCATCGAGGCACCAACAATTCATTCCAAATCAAAACAAGCTCTCCACTTGCTCAACTTTACTCAACAAGCACCTTGGAACATCATCACTTTGACCAATCTCTCATGATACTCAACAGTCAGGTAAGATATCTCACTTATAAGAGTGCTTAGATAATCAGCTGACCAAATTCAATAGGGCAATCAAATACTAAGTAATCTCTCGCCGGAAGAATATCGACGCGTTGTATATGTTCTTGAAGAAGCTATCCTAGCTACAGATTTAGCTGTATATTTCGACAAACGTGATAAATTTTTCACAATGGTCAACGGTCATGCGTATGACTGGACGAGCGAGAAGCATCGCTCTCTGCTACGCTCTATGCTAATGACATGCTGTGATATTGCCGCTATTACTAAGCCATGGTAAGTCTCTTTACTTTGCATATCTAATATCGCTTAATATCGACTTCTTTGCACAGGGAAATACAAAAAGTAGTAGCGGAACTAGTAGCAAATGAATTTTACCAACAAGGCGACATTGAAAAAGAGCAGCTTAAAATTGAACCAATCGTAAGTGCTGAATTGATTCTAAATCGAATCCCAATCTATAAAACTTAATTTCAAAGCAGGACATGATGAATAGAGAGAAAAGAGAAGAACTGCCTAAAATGCAGATTTCCTTTATCGACACTATCTGTCTACCGATCTATGAAACGTTTGCAAAACTCTACCCCCGGCAGCTCACCGGTCTGCTCAAAGGAGTTTACCACAATCGTGACGCATGGACCCTGCTCTCCACACAGCCATACCAACTCACCATCCGATCACCGGATGACCTCCTGCCCAAAATGGAATCCGAAGCTAAAGTGTCAGAAGAATAACTGATCAATCGTGGCAGATGCTCTCTTGTGCAAATGAATTGGTGAGAAGGCCTACCTTCAGCAACGTGCCTCAATGGAAAGTGCCCAAAGCCCAGCGGTCACTGCAGGTCTGGTTGCGGTCCGCTACGTCTTGGCATGCCTCGTGCCTAGTGCCAGTCCCCTCAGTTCTCCCGTCCAAATCGCCACCACCAGTAAGCACCAAGCGAGAATAAGCCTTTAAATCTGCCCTAAAGTCTGCCTCAACAATAATAAAACCACGCTTAGGAAAAACTTTAAATTTGTCGTGCATGAATAAACTGAGAAAAAGAAGCAAACGACCTCGTTAATCTTATTGCGCCCGCCAAGCAACGCAAATGGCAACGCATTCTGTGATGCAACTATCGTGATCTCCGGCCCAATCTTCCCGACGAGCTAGGTCGAGTGAGGCAACGCTAGCGCAAGCAAGTGATCCTTAAGAAGCAAGCGCGCGCTGGACCTAGTAAACACCACATTGGCAATGTGACCAGCTCATTCACAGTGCCTCGAGGCCTTCACCAGGCAACTCAACTCGACTGGTGACGTGATCACACCACTCAACATTCTAGTACTGGTAACCTCTCGGCTAGTCAGCTATGTCAAGGCTGATTATTGAATTGTTAATCAGCTTCATTTTCAATTAAAGTCTTTCTTTCATAACAATTGTATTATCTGTGTGGCATCAGTGCCACCCGGTAGTGTGAACAGATAAATGAGTTTAAGGTAAAAAGAGCACAGTGGCATATCTGGGTGAATAGACCTGACAAGCACGGTTGAATGGGAAGTGGCATGAACATCGACAAATCCCCTGCACGTTATGACAGAGCACCGATGGCACCAAAAAACCAGCCAAACTTGTTCTGCTCGTTGGTCAAAAGGTGGCATATTCTGGAGCGGACGCTTATTAAGTTGAGTGCGCGCCCATGAGACCTAATTCGGGAGGCAATACATGGAGGTGATGGTTAGTGGTGGACAGTAGTGTGCGCAGCGATATGGCTCGAAGCACACCTCTCCCAGTGTTTGTTTGGCTCCTTCTGGCCACAGTCCGCGCCTCGGTGCTCAGCCCAAACGCAACCCAACTCGAGTTCGACTCGTTTCTTCGGTCCACTTCGTTGCACATCACCCCTCGATTATTGTAAAGTGCATTTGGGTGGAGAGACTCAATCAGTGCAAATTAATTGAGTTTTGTCTAGAGAGGAATCCCAATCCGATTACCGAGGTGTTGAACAAACACAAGGCGAGACCCGATTTATCGCGCCCCATCGTGATGGACGGCGCACTCACTTTGTTCCAGTTTCACATTTCCAGCCCCGAACGAGTCGATTATGGCGGCGGAAAGTAATAGCACCTAATCAAATCAGATCCTCTACGCTTGAATTAAAAGTGAAACTAAAACACTTGGCTTCCAATAACCGATTTGATACGCGCTCCAAAGCAAAAACACACCAATATCTTTATAATTCATTTCGAAGTTTCAATCTCCATCCATTGAAACAAATGTTCAAAGTTGAACACTTAGAGGTAAGAGCGTCAAAATTTTCTACTACAGTTGACGACTTTTCTATCTACAGGAGTATGGAATTAACATCATTGGGATACGCCAGGGTTTGGCCTCAATCAATAATTCGAGTGAACGAGAGGTGATTGTAGTGGGAGCACATTTCGACACCATGCCTAACACCTCAGGACTCAACGACAACGCCTCCGGTGTGGCCATCATGCTTGAGGTAGCTCGCTTAATTGACCACCACCAGTGTACTCATCAACACACTATCATTTTTGTTGCTTTCGATCTGGAAGAATTGGTAAAACAAAATCAGATCATATTAGTCTACTTGTAAAGTAAAGCTTAAATTTACTTCTGTTAGGGAGCAATTGGAAGTAAATATTTTGTCAACGAGTACTTGATTCCCAACGAACTCCATAGAACACCGACAAAGTTTAAAGGTGCCATCATCTTGGATACATTACTCAACTATGACTGGCAAAATGACGCACAAGACATACCTAATGACATTCATCAGGTAATTTCAAACTGGTTAAAACCGAAAGCAGTTTGACTATGTAAAATTAAAATTAAACAGAATGTGCCCGAATTCAGTAAATCCATCAAGCAAAGTCACTACAAGGGCGATTTTCTAGCCATGTTTGCACGATCCAAAGCTGATCAAGAAATTGCATCATTAATCAAGAATCAATGGACAGAAATGGATCGCAAATTTTCTAGCAACGAAACCAATTGGAAGCAGTATAGATTGAAGCCAGTGACTATTAACACACTTGACAATACAAAAGTAGCTACACAAAAAGAACTACATCAACACATTAACATGCTGAGGAGCGATCACCTTCATTTCTGGTACCATAACGACAGTACTTACGACAGCACTCTCAGTGCAGTTCTCTTGACCGATACTGGTGAGTCAAAAAACAAGACATTTCAGAATAATTGCAATATGTTTATAGGTCCATTTCGTGGCTACATGCGTCATTGCTATCACAAAATGTGTGATGACACCCGGTATCTAAGCAAAACAAACCTTGAATTTATCTCGAAAACTACCAATGTTTTGGTACAAGTTCTGATGTCACTAGGCGATGCCAAGTGCTTCGCAGGTAACTACTAGTAGTTGCATGATGCTTGACGTTGCTTGTTGTCCAAATACGCATGAAATTCTTGCCGGTGTTGAATGGTGCTATGCTAACTGTGCTATGAGCATACTCGCGAGTGCTCCCAAAACATTGTTGTTGAGCATACAAACACACTTGCACAGATCAGAAGACTGCAAATATGGGTGAGAGTGCAAAGCGTTGCGCTTGGCACCCAGGTGATCCTCTTCTCGCTTCGGTGAACATTCTCTGTGGCAGTGAGAGAAAGGTACCTGTGTCAAATGTGGTACGAAGCTTGTTGAGTACACTGACAGAACATAGGAACCACCGAGCGTGCCAGTGGCGCCCTCTCCACTTGCCCAACCACCTTCACCAATGGTCTTCCTTGGCGTGTCCTCTCTACCTACTCCTCACCTCGTGGCTCGACTTCGTCTGGATCTTCACCTGGCATTTCCAATTTCACCACTAGCAATTGTGCTTGATTTGTGATAGATATTTTTAGAAAATATATATTCTTATTAACAAGTAGCAGAAATAATAATAGTAATAAAAGAGAATAACAATAACAAAAGCAAATGATAATTAAATAAAAAATAGTACAAATGTTGCGTTAACTAAATCGGAAGCGAGCTTGAGTTAAGAGTTGAATAGGCGTGAGTGAGCGTGCCAAAAAGAGGTATTGTGACTGAGGATGCGCTTACTGATCGTACTCGTCGTCATTGGCAGTGATCACCCGAACTTCGGGCACTGGCGTTGGCGGGAGGTGCACCGAAGGGAAGCGCAACTCTTCCCCGGGTTCACCATCAACCAACTCAAGATTGAGCTGTGCAATTCCGCTTGACAAGCAACGAGTTGGGACGTTCACGTGGCATGGCTTGTGGCACATCAAGCCACATTCTATAATTAGTCAATTAGACATTGAATGAGAACATGAGATATGTGGCAAAACCGGGTATGGTTGTTACCTCTGCACTGATAAGCCTGTTTGCCGATACGCCGTGAAAACTTCTTATCGCACACCTGACAAGTGAGAGCACTCGAAATATGACGAGCCATAAAAAGGTGATCGTTATAGAGATGCAGTTTGACTCCGCGACGTCTCCACTTGGCTTTCCTAGCCGAGGGGTTGGGAACTACATAGTGTCTGTTACAATCACAACAGTTAGTAAGACCACACTTGAATTGTCTATGTCAAATCGTTACTTTTTTACTCCTTTCTCGACACACTCCACTATTAACACGGAATCCTCGTGTAAGTAGGTGCGAACTGATGCTTGACTCAGATTGCCATAACTTTCTTGCTTTTTTCCTAACATAAATCAAGTGATTGGTTAGTGAAAAGAGTAGAGTGCATATTGAGTACCGTTGACAGTTTCCTTGGGCATGGAAGGCTCTCGAGAACCTGGCACTGAGCGAGCGCGTTCGTCATCTCGGTCATCATAGCTAGGCGACGGCTCCTTGAACTGCCTCTCAACTGATTTGGAACGCTTATTGAAACTAAACCGTTTGCGCAGATTTCGAATCAATGAACGTGACTCTTTGGGACGAGAGTTGCGAGCTGAGGGGAAACATGTGTTGTCAAACAAGACCAATGACAGCAGATAGTGAAAACTCACCTTCTGGAGCTACTGTCACTATCTCACTTTCTCTTGGTGATCCATTCTGCAAAAGATCTGCATCTGACAAGGCTGAAATGTTGCCGTTCTCGTCCTTCTTTGCATTACATTACAAAATACGTTTCATTAAACAATCAATAAAATAATAATACATACCTTAAATGTTGAGTCTATATCCAATTTATTCCCAAATATTGCTGAAAAATGTATAAATATAAATCAATTTTATAAAAAACAAGAATTATTATAAAACAATAAATAAATTAGAAAAGCAAAGCGAAAATTTTCTACTATGAAAAGTAGCTAGTAAGAACAATATAACAAAATGCACAGTTGGATATCCAACCAGAGTTATCAGTCACGGTGCCAGGTGATGCTTTAATTGAATTCGAGTCGGGTTCGAGTTGACGTGTTTCGCCAAGTGATACGCTCGAAGAGGAAATCTTGTTGCGTTTGTAGTGTGCCGAAGAGCCAACCAAGTTGATAGCAGGTTCCGAGACTCGATGTCGGTAGTGAGCTTGAGTGAAAGCACTCTCGCCACTCTGCTTCTCTCGAAAGTGTTGCACTAGCTTCGGGACTTTACTGCTATAGCGAAATTTAAACTTTTGCTTCACAGAATTGACTGTCGAGTTAGGTGTGGAAGAGGAGATGGCTTTTGTAGAGGAGTGACGTTTTGACATGAAACGAGCGTACAAACTAGTCCTCAAATCACTGTTGCGCTTCATAGCCTTGGGTGATGCGTCAGTGTGCTCGGTTGACTCGGTAGGCAAGTCAATCGTGTCATTTGCGTCACTTATCTGATTGCCATAGATTTCTTCCAATAACTCATCTTCAACTCCGAAAAACAAATGAGAGTCGGACTTGGCTTTTGTTATGGAACTTGTCGTACTAAGTGTGATGAGTGGAGGAGGAGGGATTTGGTCTTCACTATCGTTGAAAACCTGATCATTCTCAAGGGTGCTGTGGTCAGGCACTTCAAGTCGACTATCGATACTTTCAAAGGAAAGTTGGGAGTAAAGAGAGTGTCGTTTAGATAAGCCTTTTGGCAGATTTTTCTCCACTTCCGGGCTAGCTCGTGACTCAGAACCGTTCAAATGCGAAGTTATCATCAATTTGGGAGGAGATTTGAGCACGTTCTTACACTCCTGCCAGTTATTTCCTTTGAGACTCAAACAACGAAACGAGGACAAATCATTGGGTCTGGAAATTGTCGAGTTGGCACGACATTGCCGTGACAGTAAAACAACTTGCTTCATATTTATAGTTGACTCTTCATTTTTAGATATTTTTACAGCTAAAGCAGAGATAGGACAACCGACACTTATATTTTTTGAATTTTGTTCACTTTGCAGGCTTGAATTCACTAATCCATGCTGATTATCAGATCTAAAATAGAATTTTTAAAATATTAAACAACAATTCATCATAATTCACTGACAATTTCACAGGGTAAACCGAGATCGAATGACTTTGGAACCTCTTACTGTTGAAAGACATGGTAGCTACAAGAAATAATTTATAGTAGAAAACTGCTGAGAGAAGCAGAAAACAGAGAGTGCACAAGACGACAGTGAGAAGCATGAGACACCAGTTTTACAACAATTACACATAGGCGAACAGAATACGCAAAAGGTAACTTTTTTCCAAGTGATAGTAACAAATGAGAACAATTTAAAGTGCGTTGCTTCGATACTTGCATCCACATAAAAGGTATTGAATCGAGATTGTTTGGTTTTATATCACCACTTTCATGGTACTCGTTAAATACGGAAGAAGCAATGCTGAACAAGGTGAGCAAGAAATCGCACTGATGATGATCTGAAATGGGCCGATTATATCAAGATGAAAGGTAGTCAATGAGGTCACGAGAAACAATTCAAAGTTGGTGGTGGGCCATCGAGAGCAACGGCGACAATCGATAGACGCAGTACGGAGGCGACGGCGCGAGCGATCAGTTTGAAAATCCATCGTCATGGTGCGTCGAGTGATGGTGGCAAGTGACGTGCAACATGGCCAACACATATTGCCTATTCAGTAAGCCAAGTGGACACATAGCACAAGCTAACCGTACGCCGGGAATACATTTACTTGTTGGACATATCACCAGAACGACGTCATCTGCTTTGCCAGCAACACACATTGCCAATTGGCAAGAGAGAAGTTGGCAAGAATTGGTGATGCCGGTGCCGAGTGGTCGGTGTTTTGTTGTGTCAACCTCACTGATCACACCGAATGGTTCGAGTGCGCGCCATTGCCAACCAGCTCTCTTTGGTTCCCGCCAAGCGTAGCACAAGCAACGCCACTAGTTGCAGGCATGCACGCAACAAACACACTACTAGTGCCACTCTGTCACCATGCTCAACTTAACGGCACCGGTGACAATCACATTCATCCCATTTCAATAATGCAAATTTAATTATTAAAACTAAATAAAAGTTAGAACAGCCATGTATCGAAACTCGAAAAACTTAAGCCATACAAAATAACTAATGAACAACATGACTAGCATTTAATGGTAGAATTAGTGAGATTAGTTGCATACGTTAGGTATGGACTCATTTATCTACAATTGTTAATTAAGCCAGATGTAGTGAGCTCTGGGATTCACCAGAACAACAGTGACACTTTGACAACCTAGGGGAGTCGCTGCTTTGCTCAGCCCAGGTGCAATGGAAACAACACACCGATTCCGAAAAGAAAAGCCAGGTGAGTCACGATAGTCACACCAAATGCAACAAGCTATGAAGAACAGTTTGGTTACTCACGGGAAATAAAGCTAGTATTGTAGTCGCTGTTAACTTGACTTTGTTTGGCGTACTCTCTAGCAGTGCATGATTGCTCCGGAGAAGGTGTAGATGGAACCGATGTTTTATGTTCCATGAGTAAAAACTTAAAGAAAATAGCTTGCTTTAGTATATGCAAAACCAAGCGGAAGACAAGACTTACCTCCACTTCTAAAGTGCCACTTCCGGTTTTGTTGAGCGCAGGCTGTAGAGTTAATGTTTGCATCTGACAGGGGCTAAGTTTGAGTTCGGCAATGCTGAAAATGCCATGACCCACCACAAGGTCTACCGAGAGCATTATCTATAATTAGAGACACGAGCAACACAATTGATTTACATATACCTCTAGACTCATTCTTGGTTGCTGACTTTTTAGGTTGCGCATCCAGAATTTCAAACAAAATTTCATTTGACTTTTCCGAGAGATTGCTGCATATGTGTAAAAGCATAAATCGAGTCAATGCACGAGAGAGAGAGAGAGAGAGAGAGAGAGCCAATATAGCCGGCTAAATAAAATAAACACTGTCGACGGGTGTATGAAATATGAACAAGGCAAGAATATGATTAATCTAACTTGTGCACGAGTGAGACAAGCACAAGACCGACAAATGGCATGTTTTGTTTGACTAGTGCTGCCTTCCACCCGACACTTCAAGTCTACACGTCGAGGGCCGTGACGAGTTGGAGTGGTGACCCAACATACACAACTTGCTCGCTAACATGTTCAGTTCAGTACTTACAAGATGAAATGCTGGTCCCAACAAGGAAAGTTGATGTTGTCCCGAACCAGTGATGTTTTGCCCACTTGTGTTGGTTCGTCGATTTCCATCGTACAGTAGATCTCGTGACCTTGGAGTAAGCAGAGAAAAGAGAAGATGATAAATCAAGCGCAACCACTCAAAAGATGACACGGGTGAGATCAAGATCGCCATCAAGTGGCAATTAACTAACTTCAATTGCTCACCTTCTGGTTGAGATAGATCTAAGCTTAGATTGTTGGCTTTGATGATCTTTACCAGTAGTTTACGTTCGATCGATTTACCAGACTATGAAAAAAATTTAAACAATCAACTTAAACACAAAACCTTGATTTGATTGTGATACCTGATTACTGGTGACACTCTCAGATACATCCATAGTATGTAAACGAGGAAAATTGGGAAAACGGCAAAAGTTTAGATCAACAACTGTTGAGGTGAGAACATTGAGAATGGCATTGATAATCAGATCGAAGGAGAAACTAGTCTGAAAACAAGAAACATAAGATGGCTTCAAAATAGCTTAGCAATGTAAAATTAACCTCACTGCTAGAAAGCGGTCCGTTGATCAAAACTTTGGTTTCTGGACGTTCCAATAAGCGAATCACAAAAAGGGACTCATTGGTGATGCACACTACTTTTAGCTAAGAACAAACTTTAGTTAAATAAAACCGTAATTGATTTGCATTGAGTACCAGAGATGAAAATCTTTCCAAAACCAGCTCATATAAAGCCGCTTCTTTGGTGTTAATATTGTATGAGGTGGCCACGCGAACTTGCATCACAAAACGATCACAAGTTGCTTTCATTGTTGAAATCTACAAAAAAACAATTAATTTAAAAAACAATGAGATGAAAATCACAAACAATATTGTCATTCATCTCTTCTGCAACATTTACGTTGGTCAACTTGGGCATGGTACTTTTCTCTCGTAAAAGACTTTGAAATTCGATGTAGACTCCATTCTTTAAAAATAAAAATTATTTTGAGTAGATCAATATCTTCAATTAGATTATATTCAAAACTTACTTCGAGTGTAAGTTTGCGACTTTTGGCATTCAAGGTAGCTAACCAGGCTTCGATTAGCTCGTCGACAATAAAAGTCGACTGAGAAGAAGAGCAATAAAGCCATTGAATAACGTCTCGAACCCAAGAAGCTTTGCCTTTTTCCTTGTCAATTGAAAAAGGCACTTCACTAAGATCGCGATAATTCTTGCTCTCAACAGATTCGTTCAGTTCACTGTTGTTTTCTCGATCTGACTTGTCAATTTTGACTGATTTGTCTGATAGACTCTTGGGGCGTGCCAGAGTCAGGTAAAGGTTGATGCTACCGAAAACCAAAAAGGCAGCCACAAACCAAAGAAGTAAAATCATTGCAGTTAAATCGATGCCCATCGTGTCAAGAAATTCCAAAAAGTCGAGTGGTAGAGATGAGGAAGGCAGAGACGCGTCATCCGCAACGATGGATGGGACTCGAGCTTGGCTCGAACTAGTTGCATGACTGCTTGGCATACGCTGTGATCGTGACATGGTCGATGCAAATACAACACAACAATCGTTGACAAGTGCGATCAAAGATTAAATCGAGGAGAATGGGAGCGAGGATGAAGCCACAGTGTAAGCACATTGAGGCCTCGAGGCCCCGAGTTAGAACTGAAGACACCTAGCTGGCTTCTTCACTGCACAGTCACCGAATCGATGAATTCCAAAACAGGCGATATTGGCAACTGCCAACAAGAAAGTGCATTCAATTATTAAATTCAATATTTCAATGCCCTGCTGATTGTTGGCTGTTGTCGGCGACAAGTACAGCGGCGTTGCCGAGAAGTTGGCACTGGTAGCGAGAATCGCACCCAAACTGGCGCAATTCGCAGCGGGCCTGCTCGACGATTGCATTCAGGCTTATACCTCGCTGTATAACTCGCCAAGTGGCAGGCAGTCTGGCTAGCTCTCGAAGCAACACATTGCGCCAGCGGCAGTGATGAGCTCGAGAACAGAATTAACACTCCAGACTCGACCGATGCTGGCTTGCGAGCCAGAATAACTTCATTCGCCTCGCCACCACCATCATCACTAAATAGCGCACACTCGTACACAGGCTCAGCTCAGACCTCCTACAAGCCTGCAAGCGTGGTAAACTGACGAGTCAAAGACAAAGACTAACCATTGAGACAAGGTCAAATTGCAAGCAAAGTGTCCACAGTTTAACTCACTCATCGAGGATGCTTTTTAACGCCAGAAGGAAAACTTTACCTTTCGGAAGCCGTGGTTGAAGCGTCAGCCAACGGGGAAATACATGATTCACAACACTGTTGGTCAGACCACTGCACGACAGCCAGTAGAGTAGAGCCACCTTCCACTGAAGAAGGCGCATAGCCCAAGCAAACACCGAGGGTGCTAAGTTGTACTTTCAAAATACTTGTTTAAACAAACATATGGTTGTAAAGATGTCTCGAAGCCAACATTGGACACAATGGTAATTAGACTAGCACCGATCAAAGGGAGAAGTCGACAGATAGAATTACGATGGCAGCCTCGATCAAGTGAACTGCGGGCATCGATGGCGCGCTATTTCGCCAATGACACTCGCTACTGCAAGACTGAGAGCGAGCACGTCAACTGCAGCGAGTCATCGACTAAAGTGAAAGGAAAAGGTGCACTTTGGGAAGACCACACACAACTGCCTGTGCTAGTTGAGGAGTACACCTAACTCGAGTAGCTCTTTGCTTGTACTCGTCACTTTCATTGCTTGATGAGCTGGGGAAAAGAGAGGAAAGCGTAATTAGAAGAGGAAAAAAGTTACATCTGTAGTTAACAACGAATTGATTGATTCCACTGGGTACGAGGATCAAGTTATTAAACTAATCATAAACTGTCAATATTAAACGTATAGTTTAATGCAGGAAAAAATAAAAAACAATTTTTAAATATATCAATTTCTTGTTCATAAAATTAATTATTAGCAAAAATGCATTAAGTGGAGCAGAACGAAATTGAAATAGTCAAGCTCACTAAGTAAAACATTGAGTAAGTTAACTTACATGCTTTTGATGAGAATGGAAGAGAACCAACACATTGGTGAGAATGAGTAATAAATTGTTTTAGTCTAAAATTTAGAGAATTTTTGTAATCTTTCAAAACCCAAATTGCTTCAAATCAAAGTCTTGGTATACAAATAAAATATAACATTATATAAAAAAGAAAAATGCCGAGATGCGTAGAATTTGGAACGTTTCATCAACTTTATTATTTTGTGAAATAAAACTTTGCCTCATTAAAATCTATGGAGCGTATCAAAATGCAAGTTGATTTTTGCATTCAGAATTTAAAGCTTCCCATATGGAAACTTTTGAAAAACCAAGAAAATACCATTTTAGGCAGAGTGACCAGATAAAGACCAACAGAGAATGAGTTAGCATAGAAGTGATGAAAGAGGGAGAGAGAGAGAGAGAGAGAGAGAGAGAGCACTGGAGTGAGACAACGACAACATCTGACAGGACTTTACAATAGAAGTGTGTCTGCAGTAGTGCACACATTGCCATGCCAGTGACAACACGTGGCTCACTCACTCATTCTCACTCTCACTCTCTCTGCTGGTTGAGATAAGCCCACCGCACCCTTGCCAACCAAGAGTGGTATTCCGAAATAGGATAGTCGAATTATCCATCTCAAATTCAATTACCTACATATCGTAAATGGGCCATTCAAGTAGAACAGTAAAACTACGATTAAATACTCAAATTGATAAACAGTCACTTTGCTCAATAGACAACTATGACTAATAATGACTGGTGACTCATTTAATTCATTTAAATCTCATTTTTAAAAATTTTGAAAACATTTAATACACCTTAATAAAAATATATAAAATATAAGCAGCAAATAAGTCTGTATCATGGCTTGCCTACGGATAAGTACCTCATGGAGCGGAGCAAAGTAAGCTACAGGCAACACTCAAGAAACGTTCAAAAAGGTTCTCTACCTTTGGCAGTACAAAGTGGCTTTTTTTAGATGTGACCAGAGGTAACGCGTGCACCTTTGAGCATTACTATTGTTGCAGTACAAAGCTACGTGCGAGCTGGAGTTGAGTTGAGTACGACGTGTCTAGTGTGTTACCGCTCGAGCTAATATCCAATATATTTTTGCATTAATTCTAGTGCATATATTAGAATATTGAAATGAAATATTTCTGAGAAAAATGATTTAATAAAATATGTATAAATGTAAAAATTATTATTATTATTAAAATGCCACAAGTCATCGCGGGCGAGACTATGGGTGCAATGATGATACAAGGAGAGAATAGAATACAAAATAAATAAAAAAAGAAAAAACAAAATATAAAATCAGATAAGTTGATGAGGAAAAAATAGGTATATGCTATAGCACTATAGTCAAACGTCTCCATTAAAGTTTGTCGCTTGTCAAGGCAAATGGCAAACTCTATGCAAACTCCCGCATTGCGCAGGGTCGAAAGTTCCAAGAACCCAAGTTCGAAAACTAGGCAAGGAAGCGACAGTAGATAGTATCAACTAGATTCGCTTGTCAAGATAACACAATCTAAAAATTCTTCATATTAAAAAATTTATTTACGAGAAAAATAATAAAATTCCATTGAAAGATGCTTAAATAAACACCAAAAATCAACTTTTGTATACAATGTTTTCTTAAGCTTAACAGTCAAGCAGACAGTCAGTGAAGCCTTGACTTAAGCTTAAGCTTTCTTGCGAATCAGACAACCACTGTCGGTGACCATGCAAGAACCGGTAATGTTAGCAGCGTCGCTAGAAGCGAGAAACGACACTAGATTTGCTACGTCCACGGGTAGGGCTATTCGGTCTAAGAGGTTGTATGATGAGGTATATTCGGTTACCTCTTCCTGGGTCATGGCACCGGAATCCACAATACCAGGACTGGAGAGGAAGAGAGATGATTAGATCAGAATAGTTCTAAATTTTAGATTCAATAAACATACTTAACTGAGTTAACACGAATGCCTTTGACACCCAACTCCTGTGCCGCCGTTTTGGTCAACATGTCAATCGTTGCCTTGGACATGCTATAAATTGGCACAAACTGTATAAAGAAGAAGATTCAAAGTTAAGGTAAAAGTAGATACAGTTTTCCCTTTAGTTTATCCGAAACCCCATACTCTAAACCCTAAATATCCGAACTGGAAAAGTCGAATATGTAGTAATGATGATGCCAATCTGTTAAAAATTGATTAAACAATGATTGAAATGTGATATGAGTAGCAAAATAAACATAAAATTGCCAAAATATCTAAAGTTGGCACTAAAATTTGAAAGGAACTAATTAAAACTGCTCCTGATCAGTATGTCACTAAGTGACAATATTTGGCTAAAATACATGTTAAACACTTATTTTTGTAAAATAAGTTTATTAGCAATAAGGAAAATTTGAGTCATATATAGTTTTTGAAAATTAAATCTCAATTAAGCCCATAATTAAAAAACCTCCCATATCAACTTTTTCCTTATACCATATAAGTTATACAAACCACCCTCAACATACATTTTTTCCGATATCGGAAGGGATACTGTATTATTGAAAATTACACTAACCGGTTCAATGCTGCAAAATGCTGAAATGTTGACAATATTACCCTTGGTTTTCTCCAGATGTGGCACTGCAAGTCGGGTTAAATCCAGCGCTGCTCTCACGTTGACCTGAAACAACTCATCATAGGTTTGCATCACCTTCTCGCTAAGCAACGAGTCATCCGTCCACGAGAATCCCGCTGCGTTGTTGACCAAAATGTCCAGTTGGCCAAAGGTGGCTACGGTTTGTGAAATAAGCCTTCGAGGCAAGTCCAGATCCTTCTTCAAATCACCAACTATTTTCAGGGGTTTTCGACCTGAAATTTTCTCAATTTCACTCTCAACTCGAGCCAAACGTTCCACACTTCGAGCTGTAATCGTGACTAGAGCTCCATATTGTGCCAGTTGAATTGCAATGGCTTCACCAATTCCGTATGAAGATCCTGTAACTAAAGCAACTTTTCCATCAAAGTTATACTTCTTGATTGCTGATGCCATTTTCGTTAAAGTATTAGTCAAAGATTAGTGTCAAATTAGAAGAAAGATTTTTCTGCTTTATACAAGCTCCTGCAATCAATTTGTCCTTTGAGTTCAATTTGATTGCAAAGCAATCAAGGACGCTCAGTCTGGAAAAAAAGCGATAACGCGATAACTATAGTTACAATCTTTTAATATGTAGACAAATACAGTAAAAATAATTTTCACAATATAAACAAATCTACAAACTATGCTTTATTGTATAACAAATTATAGTACAATTTCACTGCTATTATTGTTTTATCTTTTTTAAGAAATATAAAAAAATGTTTTATTAGAAAGTATACTGAGTAAATAAGTGAAACAAATACGTGG
Organism: Rhinocypha anisoptera; assembly: GCA_011762765.2. Classification (NCBI taxonomy): domain Eukaryota; kingdom Metazoa; phylum Arthropoda; class Insecta; order Odonata; family Chlorocyphidae; genus Rhinocypha; species Rhinocypha anisoptera. The sequence goes on along the minus strand of WURS02130518.1, from coordinate 5,271 downwards.
TCAATAAAGAAATCTCAAATACATTTTAGCTCAATTCGGTCAATAAGATGCTCAAATATAAATTTTAACCATAATATTTAACGAGATTATCAAATACGCTCGGGTGAAAAGAGTCGAGCTCTTTCTTGATCGCCATTGAATATGTCCTGACGATAGCAAACACCTTTCAAGATCAAGCGAGACAAATAGACTGCATATTTGCTGTCGACGTGAGAGCTGCTAAAAAATGCGAACTCATTAGCTTCGTATTCCAAGGCTTCATCAAGCTCACGAGACGGGTACTGTGTAGTTCGGTCAATGTAACACGTCAAATACTTGCACAATGCGTCATAGAATTCGTCCTCGTCGACCAACTCTTTGTTTCAAGTGTAGATAGCTGATTACGGTGTGAAGCGGTATAAACTGATCCTTCACTAGCTTGATTAGTTATGCTTCCCTTGGAATGAAATGCCCGAGTAGGCTAGATGCAAGAGCAACGCCATCCACCTTCTATCCACAAGGTTACCATGGGTACTCAGGCTTGGCAATTCGTTGCCTGGAGACGAACGTACAAGTCCACCAAGTCGTGCTTGTTCACTCACGTGAATTAGGTGAAGATGATTCACACCGAGACTGTAGAATGCACACAAATCGGCCAGTGAGGTAAGCTTGCTGGTGATAAATTTAGGTTTCCCACTGTGTAATATCAGAAGATTAGGTTGGCATAGTTAACGAGTCGTTAACACTTTAGCGACCTAAAAATTGCCCAAGCATTTTTGCTTAATAAATTCAAACCAAAACTGGAATCATAGAAGTAAACGTATAAGGTTACCTTACACTAGTTTCAATTCTTCAGTTATACTTCTAGGAAAGATAGAATAATTAATAAAAAAAATCGACTTCCTATTGAAACACATAGAGCATTTATCTCTCTATAAAAAAATAACGTATACAAAGCATTTTTTTAAATCAACCAAATTTTAGTTAGAGATATATTTGAGAAATTGTAAATACTAACAGACGCTCTTATGTGCTTTCTACCAAAATTTTGCTCTAGAAATTGAGAAATGAGAGCAAAAATGTTTGAACCATTGTCAAAAGCACATTAGCCAAAACCACGAGAAAATTCGACAAACCAATATATTCCTATGAAAAATGACCGATATTTTTTAAAATCAACTAAAATTTAGTTAAATGGGTTTTAGTTTACAATTTGTAAAATTGCAAACCTTAACAGGTATCCATATAGATTAACAACTATAATTAAAATTTTGGTAAGGATTTCTAAAAATTAAAGAAATAAGGGCAAAAATGCTTGGACCACTTTTCGTTCGCCAAAGGTTTAAAATTTAAATTTATTTAAATTAAATAGTACCTGTAGAATATGAAAGAACCCGTAGATGTAACGAAAAGTGGAACCCCAGACACTGCCAACTGGTTCTCAATCGCCAATGTCTCATTCAGCGTCAGTTTCTTGAGAAAGTTTTCACCAAAAGTTTGATTATCTTGATCATTATAATCAGGATAATGGGTAGTCAACGAAAATCGACCATGGTTGAAGCGATTCTCCACGCTAGTGATAAAAATATTCTGATTATCGGATCTTACAGCCACACAAATAGCAGGTGTATCTCGAGGCAAGGGGATGAGGTAAAGGAAGCATTACCTCGATTGGATCTTGATCAACACCAACCAGGCCACAAATAAAGACCTGGCCTTGTGAGGTGAGAGCGACAATAAAGAACATTCCACACTGCAGGTCAACCACAGTTGACGATGAAAACTCCATCCGATGCTTCCTATATCCGTCTTCCGTTTGATCACAATAAGACACCTGGTGGCCCCAGCACCAAACTCGATTTTGCGTGTCGATTACGGCTTTGAAGTCATGTCCGGTGCGAACCAACCGGATTCCGGTTGCAACCTCTCGAGACTGGTAGACAAACTCATCACTGGTCCCGTCCACTCTCCAGTCGCAATTGTCGCCCCACCCCAATAAGCGACCCTCGGCGGTGAGAGCCATCACATGAGATGAACCCGAGGACATCTGTACGATCTATAGAGTTTCACGTCAAAAATTGAGTTATAATTTTGTAAACCTAAAGCAGATTTCTCGAAACTATCTTGTCTTACAAAAATTAATTATTAGACCAATTATTAAGCATTTAGGTCAAATTTTGGTTAATTAATTTGTCTCACAACTAATTACCTGTTGTTCATTCAGTTCTTCAAGTGGGAAAATCTTCCATTCGGTTCTCGACGGACCGTACCAGGTAAATTCCTCGGAAAGTCCATACGGTTGACGCCAGTTTCTTTGCCGTGCCAACACGTCCAGTAGAAGAGAATGTTGTCGCTGTACTGAAAGAATCGATCGAGGGAAGAGATGTGATCAAGGGATGAGAGATTGTGCAACAGTGCCCGAGGTCTTCCGTTTGAAACTCTACTCTGTAGTGAAATATATATATTATATATATAATTAGCTCATATGAATTCGAATAGTAAAGCTAAAAGCTAAAAGAAGTAAAGAAAAAGAGAGAGAGAGAGAGAGAAATGAAAAGAACTCTATCTATAGTACAGCTTCCTCCTCTTACCCGAACTGACCGATTGAAAAATTGATTAAACGAATAGTTTTTACATAAAAACTGACACTAAAGCGTCGCCTGCCTCTTGTAAAAAACGGTGGCAAAGCCGCGGTCAAACTCAAATTATAATTTGAAGGGTTATGCAAAAAAATTCAAATTGAATCAAGGGAGATTGAAAAAATTCTAAACTTACATCGAGCAACGCTCAATAATTGAAGTCAAAGAACGCGTAACCCGAGACATGTTGCGTTGAGAACTTTTAACTCGTAATTATTGTAATCAACAAAACGGAACAGTCGATAATCATAAAACAAAAGGAAGGTTTTAATGAGATTTTTTTATTAAAGTACCAAATCACAAGATGAATGAAAATATGGAGAAGGTAAACAGCGCGGTTTTTAAACCAGCTGATTGTGAGGTTTATTAAAATAGCGCTATAGTGTGGATATAGTCGATTTTTGTTAAAAATTAAATAAATGCAAAGATTACATTATTTATTTTTATTGAAATTAAAATATTTTTATTTGTAAGTTAAATCAAAGACATTAAATATGGCAATTTTCTTCTCGAAAGTACTATCAAAGGAAGCAGTTTTTTTGGAAATTAAACAAGAATTGGTTTTTCATGCGAACCCAAGTTTAGGATAATAAAGAGTTTTATTTACAATTCTGGTTAGGGTTTATTGAATGTGATGCATTTTTCTATAGTAAGGGTAGGTTCAGGGGCGAATCATGTCTTCAGGCGCACCTAGGCAGGATGCCAGGCGCCCACCTAGTGGCCGGTGGTTTACCCAGCACTCTAAGAAATGAAAGTGGTTAAACTTGATATTTTTAAAGTTTAAAATTTAATTATTATAAATATAAACTAGTGTTTGTTTTCCATTTTCTAGTTTAAATTTGGCCAAACGCAAGTTTAAAATTGGTTTCAATTTTAATTTTGTAAAAGTACAAGTTTAAAATTTAATATAAATTTAAACTTTGTATATTGCTACTTTAATGTTGTGAATACAAATTTAAAATTAAACTTGTTCTCTATTACAAGTTTAACCACTTTTATTTCTAAGAGTGTAGAAACAGTAACACACTAAAGATGTCTGCAGAGTGACACATACATGCTTCAAAACTTTTGGGGTGCCATCTAAAGTCGCAAAGCAAAAAGAGCGACCAATTAAAAACATACTTGACTACCTAATATAATGGATTTTATTATATTATAATTTTTAAATAGGCATTCAAGGTGACAGTAGGAACATTTGAAGAACTGAACTATGTCTACCTGGTGACAGAGTACTGTGAGCATGATTTAGCTGGCATGTGGTTACATGGTGTCAAGTTCAGCATGCCAGAGATCAAAACCATTGCAAAACAACTGCTCACCGGTCTCTGTCATATGCATCGAGCCGAAATCTTGCACGGAGACCTTAAACTTTTTAACATTTTGCTGACCTCAACCGGCGTGGTGAAGATTGCCGATTTTGGTGTAGCTCGTAAATTTTCCTTGAACATTAGTGAACGTGACTATCCGCCAATCACTACATTTGCCTATCGTGCACCGGAAATGCTACTCGGGTCTTCTCAATTTGGCCCGGAAATCGATATATTTGCCGTTGGTTTAATAATCGCCGAACTGATAAATAAAGATCCGTTGTTTGAAGTAGTGGATGACAATACTAAACAGTTGGAACAGTTTCTAAAACTGTTTGGCTCGTTTGATATTGTCAATGATTGGCCTGAAGCTAAAAAATTGCCCAACTATAACGATGCAAAAACCTTTGGAGAATTGCCATCTACTCTGAGTGAGAAACTATCGTCACATGAGGTTAAGCCCGTTGAGCTAAGCTTTATCAACGAACTTTTGAAGCACAACCCAGCAAAACGCTTAACGGCTGAAATGGCTTTGGAAAACGAGTTCTTTCAAGTCGAACCCGAACCATGTGACTTGCAACCACGTTTGTCAAAGATTGACATGTCTTTGCTTTGGTGCCTGGTCACAAAGCGTCGTCGTCGTCAGCGGAAAAATTAACTATTTTTAGCTGACATTTGATTTTAATTCATTCTATTTTTTTCTACTGCTAAATTATTCTATATTATTAAATATTCAACCGAATCAATTAATTCAATGTAAACCATAACACCAAATCTAAACCCATTCTCATAAGGTATTCAAAAAGTATTCCAAAAATATATTTACATTGTGATTACACATTATACTGTGATTTTGTTTACACCCAATCATACACTTTAATTTTTTATATTTGAATTTATAAACTGTTTTAACGAAAAAAACTGTTTTTAAAAATTAAACTAAAATAAAATTATTGGTTGATTTTAAAAATTTATGCAAACTGGGTTGTTAAAAATTTGATTAATTTATTTGATAAAACCCTTTATGTTATGTCTACCATTAACTTTTTAACTTTAACTTGGAATAAATTTGTTTAATATAAAAACCTATAGATCAACTTAACATAATAATTTACAAAAACAATAATTTTATAAATTTTAGTTTATCAAAAGTATATAAAATTTTGAATTAAAATTTTCTGAGTTACAAAAAATTTCCTTATTATAACTGAGATGTTTTAGTGAGCAAAATTTTGTTTTAATTTTAAAAAAATCGACATTTTTCTTTATTTGTAAACAACCGAAATGAGAAAACTAGAATAGAAAGACTATACTCTATCCGATCTTAGTTTTTTAGCAGTTTCAAT
>WURS02130304.1:0-22426 GCA_011762765.2 Rhinocypha anisoptera | reverse complement strand
TTTTCTTCATTCTTCAGAATGGTGAACAAAGTTGATGACGACAAGCCATATTGGCGGCCGATTTCAGATTTATTAGCGTCTTTTCTTCTCCATCCTAACTGTAGCAACTGCAAAGAGCCTCTGAAAAACCTGGTAATCACTACTGACACAACTTGAGCAGGAAATGACAGAGGAGCACTGATTCCAAGATAAGTTGTTGAGTCATTCCCCAAGAAAGTCTGTGACATACAACCACAAAGTCTCCTCTCGTAAAATCACCGCAAAGTCTCTAGTAAAGCCTTCTTTACAATGTAGATTCGCTAGTCATGACAATGTAATGCGTGTTCTGTTATGTAATGTGTAATCAAATGCTGCGAGTTATGCAACCCGAATAGCAATCACGCCAAAATCTACTGACAAAAGTGATAGTGCAGATGCGATCACTCATAATAACCGGCAGAACTCCCTATGTTTTAACACGTGGACCAACCAACACAAAACGATCACTCACTATAGCGACACTCTCGATTTAAGCCATACTCGCTATAGCGGACTTCTACTGTATTTCAAATATAGAGGTTTTGCCAGCACATTGAGTTGAGCAATTTTCTATTGGATGGAGGGCGACCTGGTGACATCTCTGAACTCATTTCCAGCTGTCACATCATGTTAGACAAAAAGGGGACCCTTTTGGTCAGAACTATTGATTTTGCTTTATAAGAACATTTTTTCAGTGGTTGAGTTTGACAATTTTGCTATTTGGGAAATTTCCCTATTCTTTTAAATAACTAGTGCCTAATGTGTATTCATTTTTCTGGTGAGAAGGAACACAGTGACATTTGTTCATCTGTCATAATAGGATGATTGATGAATAGGTAAATCAGACTGTTTCACAAAAAAATGTTTAATGAAACACTACGATCAGTTTCATCAAAAAGTTGACATGAGGAGGATGTGTGATTATTATCAAAACTGGAAATAATTGAAGCTCAGCATTCTTATTAAACCAACAACATAATTAAAAAATGACAGCATTTTCCCATAAACTTAACATTTTTTTATTCCAGAAATTATATTTTCATGAATTTGTAAGCATTTAAGTCACAACAGTGCAGCAATAACAACAATTATATGAAGTTGCTTCACTTTTCAGTTTGAAAAGGAGTATTCATACATCATCAACCACTCATATGGAAAAGTGGGTTCCTGCAGGCAGTACTCACCATACAGTTGTGCCAAATTAATAATGGAAACTTCAGGCGAGGGCAGTTGCCCCTTCAAATATGAAACAACCAATAAAATCAAAACTTTCCTTACATCCCTTGATTCTCAAACTCCAGAACGTAAGTAAACTCGCAAGTGAATGCAGTTTCCCATTTGATATTTATTCCTTAGAATTACCTCACATCCACTGTCCAGGAATCTTGGGACAGTTATTAGTATTTTTTAATATATTCTATATATGTCTTTCAATTTGATTGGCTTTTGACATATTTTATTGGTTTTTTACATGTTTTAATAGCATAATGTTTTTTTAATAATATGTAATAATATTGTTTTAATGACCCTGGTTTTGACATTTAATGTCATAGTCAGTTGTCATTGTTCATTAAATGTGAAAACCCAGGTAATTTATTGAAAATATTTTCTATTAAGTTGGTACAACAGTTTAAGTATAACAATGTTGATAGCTTGGTTCAGAAGTAATATCCTGCTTTAGACAGTAGACAATATAAATAAATCAATTCAATTAGATTTTTAGCTTCAAGATATTAGATAAAAATTTCTACCATGACAATTCTGGAGTTGCTAATCTAATACTTTTTATAAAGGGCACAATAAAATGACCAAAAAAACAAAGTTTTTGCAATTTTTTTACAATATTTTTGCAGATGTACAGAGTATTCTTCAGTTTGTTGAAGCAAAGCAGTATTGCCATGCTTGTTCAAAATATTTTGAAATGACACACAAAACAGAACCTGGAGCAATTATTAGCCACCCAGTTCAATATTTTGAAGACAGTAGGCAAGTCAGGATGGGAAAAGAGATTAAAACTTCAGGAAGGAAATCACAAACTACCAAAGTTACTGTGCCTTCATCCCAAACAGATATTGGTATGTATTTTTCCTGCTTTAAAACTAATTTCTGTTTAAAATGAAAATCGAATAATTAAGGATTTGAAACTTCAAACAGGCTTGAAAATATCCTGAATATCTAAAAGGTGCATACCCAAAAATACACGAATCAATAAACTGCATTGTTCCAATTCAGTTTGTATAATGGGCCCATTTTAAAGGTCTAATGGGTAAATATTAATTTTAAGTGCTTTCACTCAGATTCAATTTAATTTTTTTTTAAAGTGAAGTTGAAATTTATCTACAATTTTATTGAGAAAACTTCTTATTTACTATATTACTAAAGCACTAAATTGCAATAACTTCTGAATTTTACTTTTAATTTAATTGAATTGTTTTGGTTTAATTCACAATATGTTTACCAGAGCTAATCGTTATTCAGTAAGCCTACCAAAAGAATCAATTTTAACGTGCATTTTAATATACATATTAAAACATAGTTGAAGCTTCTTTATAAGGCCTTAGTTAACACTCAATATCCCCTTCTCTCTTACCTCACTTGGTTTCAATTAATTTCAAGTTTGTCAAAAGAAAAGACCTTTCTATAAAGTTCGACTGTCTAATATAAAATTGTTCCACATTACATTTCTATTGAATATGACATTTCTATAACCTGAATACTACTATGTCCTTATGCATTATTTCTCCTTTTTAAACTTTAACATGATAATCTCTGAAATTAGCTTTTAACTTGACAGCTTTTTTTTACTCTGTTTTTTCAAAGAATATTTCTAGAAAGTGTGCATGTTTCTACATCTAATTTGACATTCACCAAATTGATCACTCAAAGCTACATTATTAATTGATGTTTAATGGAGGAAAAATTGCGTGTTCTTGATTATGAGTAGAGTGACCTCTGTCAGCAATTGCTCTACGTTAATTTATTCAACTAATTTTTTTAAAATTATTTAATGAATTCAATTAGTCTACTAGAGGTGCTATTTAATAGCTAAATAATGCCATATTAACTGCTTATGCTCTCTTTCCCTTTAGGTTCTCAAAATATGGAAATTGAAAATTTAAAGAACATTGATTTTAAAGAGGATGATTTTGATGATTATAGCATATAGTTTTGTAAGTATGTGAATTTATTTTTATCTTTTTAATAATGTGTAAAACAATTGTATTTATCTATATATGTCAAAAATAGAATTATTTAAATCTGTATGTTAGGTAATATATATTTTTGTTAAATCTAATAAAATAACTGTTACACATACATGCGAAAATTAAATATTAGTTTATTTGATGGATGAATTATTTAAAAGAAGAATTAGGTTTACTTTGTTCCAGTAATGACTTTCAACTCAACAGAAAAGTAGCTAGTTGAATGATGACTTCCTTATATTGTTTGATTGGTTTGGCTTATGAACCACATCTTTTCTCAGTTTAGCAATGTTCTCTTCTTCAATTTACTAATGCTCCCTTTGCCTTTGGATCTTGATTGAAGACTAGGAGAATGTTATATTACATTAACTATGCATAGTGAAGGAGTACAACAAAACATGTATTTTCTGAAATCAGAATACAACTAAGCAATAATAACTGATTAAGTTGTTCTAGATAGCAAAAGTACATTGGACATTACAAATTTTGTATATCGTTGTAATAACTTAAAATTTGTGTATATGTATGTATCTTCATTTAAATATTTTGTGGACAAAGGTTTTTTCAGTGCCTTTACTTGGAGTAAATACAGGATAGACAGCTGGTATAAAATAATTTCCTACTGAAGTTCTTTCAGTATTCTGGCTTTCTTCCACCTTGGTATTGTAGATATGGTATTACATCATAAAAATGAGCACGATGAATGAATAATTCATACTTCTTGATAAGTTGAACCCAAGAGCATCTGACATTACCTACGGGTGATATGGTGTTGTAGATACTTTGCACATAACATAATAAAACAATTGTTTTTAATTAGTAGTTTTTTTCCCTTTTCCTATCTCATACGGTCATGTTATCAGGGAACCATTCTTAAGAGATACTCAATAAACCTATGTACACAAGACATCAAGGTGTGATCCAGATGTAATAAAAAGAAGAAAACCTGAAGAAATAAAGCTACTGCAGAAAGAACTGCAAAGGAATGGCTATTATACAAAGCATGGCATTTTTTGATGCAGTGATGTCTTAAGGAGTCAGAAAACTGACAAGGTTCAACTCCCATCCCCTGTCAAATATATCATATGGTGTTAGCACCCAAAAACCACTTAAAAATATTGGCCCTTTCGTGCCAAATGACCAATGTATCGATCATTTAGAATCATCCCTCCAGTTTGGACAGCCTTTTTGTTGCAATCTTCTTTATTTTGTTGCAGGGACTGTACCCCAGTTTAGGGCTCCAGCACTTAAGGGTTAAAGGAACATAATGACTCCCAGGTTCACTTTGAGTGACTACTGATTCGATAAGTGAGTGACGACTGTAAATTAAGGATACTTCCTCTCTCCATATGTGAAAACCTATTATTGATCATAAAGTAAGGGCAGAATTGTAGAACTGAAGGGTACAACAAGTTTCCCCTGTACCAATTGTAGAGCATGGCTGGCTGGAATAAGAATATGGCATAGATCAAGCCAAAAGCCCCGTAGGGTTAATTAATCCTAAAAATTATAGGCAAACAGGTTAAGTAGAATAAACAAAAATAGAAACCAACAGTGTTTCAATAGGTCATCAATTCAATCAAAAGAAAAAAAACCATTTTGTTTTAAATTGTTTTCATTTTAAGGTCAGTTAAGTGGAATATAGATTTGCCGGCCTGGGTGTCGGCGGGGGTAACGTCCTCGTCTGCCAACCTGGAGGCGGCGGGTTCGAATCCCGACTGGGTGGATTTTTTAATCTCCACCTAGGGCATGGCTGTGTGTTTCGTCCTTGTTATTAAAATACTGTCATTGGCCTATTAGCGCTGTTTGTTGGCGATTGAAAATAAATAAATGTCGTTTGTATAAGACTGAAAAATAACAGAAGTTTCCTTGAACTATTGATATTGCCAGTATTACCAACGGTGCAGCACCATTGCAGAGCAGATAGTACAGTATACAATTTAAATAGGTCTGCAAAAGCAGATAAGCACCTATATATTACTAAATGAAATAACCGAAAAACAAGAAATTCTGAAAAAAGTAATTTATGTATTCATTATTAGATGGCTAAGCCACAATATATTTCGTCAAGGACTAATAACTATATGTTATAGATACATACATAAAATTAAAGTATTTATAAGTTTGATATTAATTCTTAATAAACAATCTTTTGACTATTCAATAAAATTGAACTAGTGGCGTCCTTGATAAAGCTCAGGGATGTTCATCAAGAAATTTTATGTAAATCGTTTTTATTATACAATTACCCAAAATATGACTATAACGTATATATAAACAAACTACCGAAAGGGGGAGGCATCACGCATGCGCTAAAATTGGGGACAAGTTGACGTTCGTCATTTTGCTGTTGACCGAAGTGGTTGGTTGCTATAGGTTCTTTTCAGGGGTTAGGTTAGCTGAGGTAGGAAACTTCGTGGGGTGGGGAATACTAATTTAGAACAAGATAAGGACGTCTCATTGGAAATGTGTTATTGTGTTGCAATGCGTTATTTTTCCAACTCTTAATGAAATACTATGAGTGACCAACTCATGTAGTTATAAACACTTTCCTCCGAACTGTGAAGTGTATATTTTTCGTTTGCAGTATGTTTGCTGCACTAGGACTTCATTCTTCTCCAATGGCAAAGGGGGACCAACTGTGCCACGCCCGTAATATCTCTCGTAGGTTTTTTCGTTCTTCCATTTTTCGTTTCCTCGTTTTTTACTAATATGCCTTGGAATGGATTAACGTATTGCAACTAACGCTTGTATTCATTTAATATTAAACTTGTTTTAACCTTTGTGTGCCTACTAGAGTTACTATTGTCATTTCATATTACATTTGTACCCATCCCCTTGCATAACATGCTCGAGTCCCTTTTCCGGTTAAATTTAATGGTAAGTTTACAGAAAATTCAGCCCTGCAAGAACGATGAATTAGAATTACCTATAGGACAATGCCAGTACCAATAAATAAAAACACTATTTTGTTACCACCGTGATTCGGGCGTCACTTTTGCTGTTTCTATTATTTTTATAGTGAATCCTTAAAAGAACATTTACCTCGCAGTTCAATTTATACCTGGAGAATTCATACTTATGTTAAACTTCTACCAATGAAAATAAATGCAATTACAGCAGGCTTGACTTAGCGGAACTTTTGATATCAATGAGAAAAATTTTGTAATTTCCACATATTCATTACTTGGAAGGACGTCGAAATGGCTAATTTATTGGAACAATGGAGTAATTTTTTATCTCCTTAAATTCTATTATTTACAGTGTCATATTATCATCTCGACGCTCATCACAGTTTCATAGTCTAATGTACTTTACTTCTCGTAGTGCATACATATAGTTATGAGCTTCTAATCCGGCGGCGTTCGTGTGCTCAATCGAAATTGATGACTATAAAACTAATTAATTTAAACTAATGTAGGTATTCACTTCATACTTTATGTATATGGCTTTAAAGTCCATTTTAGTACTTTAGTCATTGACAAGTTCAAAGGTGCCACATTAGCACGACAAATTTTCATATCTTAAGTTAAAAGACAATGTTCACAGAATTCTCGCTAGAAATTACTTTACCGGGTATAGAGGGTTAGAGGCTAACCAGAAGAGTAATGAATCTTGGGCTGACCTATCAGGCATTAGGAAGTTTTTTTTTTAATAGTCGACCTTTCAGACTATCCAATCAATTATATGACTTACTAACTCTGCATCGAGGTACAATAATAGTATATCTATGTTGTGTAAGATAGGGGAGAATATCCTTATATACTATATTAGTCTCTATGGAGATTTGCAGAGATCTTGCTTTATATAACATAAAAGTATAAAGATAAATTGTTAAGACGCCTAATTGTACAAAAAGCACTAATAGATATGGTTCTATTACTTTAAGTATAGTGTCCCTGTCTCTCTTTTTTAAAAGTGGAATTGTCCTATATGCTTGAGAGGGCTTGGAAAGGTACCTGCTTATAACCAAGAATTAAATTTGTATACCTAAGATTCTGATATGAAGGCTTAACTTGCTTAACAAGATCAGGATTGAGTCCTTCTACCTTAGCACATTAAGATGTTTTGAACTTTTTAACAATATGTCATGTTTAATGGAAAAGAAATTTCGATTTGTGACAAACCTCTTTAACAACAATAACTTTAGTATATTTTTGTGATATTACCATGCATTCCATCTAATCTTTTTGGTTCCAAATGCAAAGAATAATTTATAAATTCAGTCATTCATTTAGTACCCATTTGACAATTTAGTCTTTAAAAAAAACTCCTAATATTAGATTATATGAAATTTATGAAGGGTAATGGTATTGGCCATCAGTTGTTGGAAACAATTTATCTTAAGTGGTTAATGAACTCACACTTGGTTTCATTCTACATTAAAGAAATAAACGTTTATGATAAAAATGTATGAAGGTTCCATTTAATTCCTTCATTATATGTTGTAAATTCCCTATTATTATTACTATTGTTGTTGAAATCTAAGTAGAAGAAGAGGGCAAATAATTCAGTATGCCCATTCTTTTATACTGTCACGATATAGGTACTTATTTGCTTTCATTAAAATTTTGATACAGATAATAGCATCTTTGTATATTTGCACTTCTTAAGTAGCATCTTGCTGATTTATCATCCAAAGTTATTTATAAATTGTCATGGTACTTCCTTATCGAATAGCATTCTGATACAGATTATTATAGTTTAAGTTTGTATGTCACTGAAAATTTTCCATAAAAGTAATAATAGTTATGACCTAACAATCTATAGTTTTTTTGTAATTACTGTCAATGTTTGTGTAATCTAAAGTGATAATATTGTGACTGGAAAACTGCTAAAGTAATCAAGAACTCTGTCTCCAAATTTATTTATGTTGTGTCAGTCACTCTTACTTTCTATTTTTAGAAAGAGGTAAAATTTTAGTATTTTTTGTTAAAGAATCAGTAAATATATAAAATGTCCATTTTTATTTTGTGATAAATTCTTTGTTGGTTACTGTAAAATTTTATTTAATAAAATACGAATATGATCTCTGACATTGTTTAATGATTGATTATATAAGGATATACCTATGGCTTACATTGTTCCTTCCAGTTAGGCATACAATTTAACTAAAAACTCTGAACTTGTACATACAGAGTGGATTTCATTATTATCTATGATATGCTGAAGATTGAAGAGGTAATGGTAGAATTTTTGGGGCAGTTCAGTTTTTACAATTGGTTTTTATTAATATGTAAAAAAAGGGATTTGGATCGAAACACACAAATACAGTTAAATTTTTAAATTGATACCTTGGTCAGATTTTTTTTGTGGAGAAGTTGAATTTAATCAAGAGGGTTTTTTAACAGAATAGGCTGTTGGATATTGTTACAGAATTTAGGTGTAATCTTTAATAAAAAGTAACTTTTTCTAACTGCTACATGAAATGTGCAAGTGAAATTAAGTGAATGGAGAATCAGGGAATACAGTGAAATATGGATGTCCTATATCACATGTTATTTAAAGGAAACAGGATATCTGAAAAAGGAAATGAAATGTCTTAGCTGTGATGGTCATTTCAATTTGGATCTGGTAACTTCTATATTAATGTGTATGTGGTAAAAATAAGTCATAAGAAAGGGCAAAAAGATTATAAAGAATTGGCAGCATAAAAGTTATAATGCCACAATGTAATGTAAACACAAATTGCATAAAGTCATTTAAATTGTGAAATTTTGCAAAGATTGACTGGCTGTGTGGATATGCAAGATATATTTATATTTTGGTATTAGCATTTTGTTGATATTTTATATATATTTCCAGTAGTTATTGGAAAGAATAAGAGTCAACTGGTTGCTAGAGTTAAATGATGAATGAGAATAATGTAATTTGTTTTTAAAGTTAAACTTTCTGGTCTTAAACTTCTCTTTTTACCACCTCTTTCATGGTTTTTGCCACCCTGAAGTACATATCTGGCAAAACATCTTTATAGAAATACCAATCTTATTGTCAAATATTATGGTGGAATAAGGCAACTTCTCTCTTCATTTTAAATATTTTGGAGCCCTTCTGATATGAAGGCATACTTAAATTGTATATCTATATATCAAGAATAATTGCTAATGACATTTCAGGAGAACCACACAACTAAAACAGAATATAAAGCATTTTGTAATACTTGGAAACTTTCCCCCTCACATCAACCTCTTACTCCTAGAGAAGCATAACTGAAAATTTATTCACTCCGTGAGTTAAATTGTCGGGGTATCTGATTGTGTGCAAACTTGTGATAGCATAATGCATAGATACACCCTCAGTCATGCTAGCAAGTCTTAACTTGTTGCTCTTAAATTTAGAGTTGTGTGGTTCACCTTGCCTTTGAAGGCAAAAAGTTTTAGAGTAAAGGGTGGCCAACTTTAGCTAGGAGATGTCAAATGTACCCTATTTGAGCAATAAAGATGTATGCTATATAGTTTTCCCAGAATTTTCATTGTCCATTAGTCATTGAGAAGAGGAATTTTCTCCTGGGAATTGAAGGAGGAGTAAATCAGTGGCATGCAGGCAGTGACATGAGGAGTGTATACATGAGTAGCTGGATGTATTCTGGTGCTTGGTAAATCCATTTTGTGTTATTTTTAATGATAGATTAAATTTGTGAGAGACTCATTGTTTTCAACTGATATTGGGAATAATGTTGGAGTGAAGGCTTCTATGGAGTTTGGTTTCCATAAAAGTTTTTCTGTGGTCTATATATTGGTTCATTTTATAGGATGACAGTTTCAACATTATTCCATCTAGCTTCTTCAGCTCAGAAGTGAGCTGAAGATGCTGGCTGGAATGCTGATACAATTCATCCCATGAGATGAACCAGTTGGTAAAAAGCTCTGGATAATCTTTTGAGACTTATTGGGAAGATTTTGTTCTTAGCTAATATCTCAAAGTTGAATAGTTTCTTCTAATATCAACAAACTCGAAATCAGCCTATCTTATGGGCTGAGAGGAAATGTTTTTTCCGTCCTCAGGAAAGGGCTATTTTATATTAAAATAATTTCATTATGGAAAAAAAATACTTTATATTTGATCATACTTATTCCATGATATACAACTTTTAATATAGTCATTCCTTTTGGAATGCTAAAAACTTATTTTATAAAATGTTGACATCATCATTACGCTATTATTTTTTTCTAAAATTACACCTGAAGCTCACTGTGCATCTCATAAGCTGGGAATTATGGTATTTGACAAATGTTTTTGTGAAAAACATATTGATAAAAGTATTTCATGCTAGTTGAATAAATAATTAGGTCTTGGTATGTCAGTGGGTCAATGTCTCTTGGCTACTGGAAGGGGGGCCTGGATTAATGGCTGTCACACCTCCAGTTAAACCTTTCTCAGAAAGATGCATCAAGGACACTGAAATATTTGGCACCATTCATTTTTTAAATGATGTAATCTTGAGTTGGAAGAGGATAACGTCCTCTCATTATTTGCTTTGTTTAAAAAGTGAGGGTCCAGGCATATTTGGATATTAGTTTGACGTACTAATAATAGAGAATTCACCAATTCAGTCAGTTTATCAACTGTGCGGATAATGTTAAGTTTCACCGGTGACTCTAGTTCTTTTTTCAGAGGATTTTGTAATGCAACCGGGGCTCTACAAGGTACATGAATAATTGGTATAGTGCCTGATTTGTGAATTATCTCATATTCCCTGGGCAATTCACATGTTCCCATGAGGCATTTTCCAGTACTGACATTAAATCCACTTTAGATGTGAGCTGGACAGATTCCATGCCCTCAACATCCTGGACTAAATTTAAAAAAATGCATGTGGCTAATCCCAGAATGCAGGATACTCTGTCACTCTCTACCACAAAAATTCCAGTTTGATGATACTCAGACCTTAACTAACCTTTTCCTAAAATGTGATCACCTTGATAATGTAATAGTTTAGCATTGCTTTTTAACAACCTTTCTGGGCTAAGTTTCAAATGTTCAAAGATGAACCTGGGAATGTAATTTTTCTGTACAGCTGTGTTCAATTAAAAGATCATGAAATGACCACCCATAACTTTGACCATGGCTCTGCATGCCCTATCTTTTAGACCACTGTGACTAATGGATGCACACATTAGTTCTTCATGATCCTGAACAAATCCTAGGTATTTTTAGTTTGCCTTTAAGCAATGGTTCTATTTGGTTTTTTGTTTATTTTCCAGGTATGTATCTTATATTGTGTAATTTACCTTTTATTACTGACCATGTTTTGTATGTATTTAGAAAATTCATGTAGATGTCATTACTGAATATTTTTTAGATAAACTCAATAGTTTCAGGCGTCTCTTTGTGGAATTTATTTATCATGAAATGAAAGAAATAAAACTTTGTATTCCACATGAAAGGTTTTTGTTATATGACCTAGGTTTCATCGCTTTGCGACATCATCAGGTATCGTCCCTGATGATGTCATGATGTGACAAAACCTAGGTCATATAGTAAACACCTTTCATATGGAATACAAAGTTTTGTTTCTTTCATTACGCATCTTTGATCCTTACTATGGGGTGTATTTGCTGATGATTTCCCACCTATAGGTAATTTGAAATTATCCATGCATAAGAGATGACTTGATAACCACTTCATGTATCATTATTTGGACAATAATAAGCATGTAGGAAATGATAATTTTGACTCATATAAAATATGCATTATGATAAATTAAAATTGTATTCTTTTCCATCAATAGGGGTGTTTTGCCCTCAGAAGAAGTCCTTGTCAGCTGAGGATGACACACAGGAGGAAGAGGAGGCAGACAGAGGATGTACCTCTGATGGAAATGAGATAAAAGGTGAGAATGGCTGGCAAAATAGGCTTGAGTGAATTTTAAAATCTCGGATCTATTTTATTCCTTCTACGAGTAAGTAATATTTGGTACTAAATCTGGATTAAACCATGATATATTTAGTTTTTTCTCTTATTGATACTTATAGATTTCATAGAAAAATGTATATTAAAAATTATTTTAAATTCAAAGAAAACCAGTTTAAAGCTAAAGACCCATTCACTACAAGTTAATAATATTTTTTTTGTCAAATGACTAAACAATACAAGGTTGTGCATATTTAACATGAGACCAATAAAAATAGTATTTTATTAATTGAATCAATGTTTCAACATTACAGATATTGTCAAGTATATAAAATTAGAAAACGTTGAATGAACCGAAAAAACAACACACGACCACATAGCACTCACAGTGGACAAGACCCAAGGGTAGCTGAAATTACAATGAAGTGAATGAGAAAGTTACAGGCTAAAAGCATTATTCATTCATATTTAGCTCCCAAAATTCAGCTGCTGTGTATAACACTTTACCAGTAAGCCTTGAGTATAAAATTTATGAATTTCACAGTGATGCTCAACTGGCTTCAGGGGGAACTCAGTTGAACATCCTTATACCCAAATTTTCATGCTAGACTAGTGACTTGCTGAGCCTGCAAGAGGCCACACCAATTAGACTTTTACTTCTAGTGTAATATAAATGAGCATTAGATCTGGAATAATATTTGCATCTGTTTACCTTGGTATACATAGGTAATAATTTTATCAACATATATGTTGAAATACCTAGTTTTATGAAGAGTGACCTACAATGTTCACTTTGTAGATAAAAATTAATAGCTCTCATATCTTTTTTCGGGCGAATTAGTGAGAGAGAAGTTATTTACATAGAGGAGGAAATCAGTGGTGTGAAGTGCGGGTCATTTGGAGAGGTAGTGTTCAAGGATCAGCAGGCCAGTGTAGAGAGAAACAATGTTGATGTTTGATTATGTGGGGTGTAGGAGGAATGGTAATGGATTAGAGTATGTTGAGGTAGTGATATTAAACTTTAATATGAGAGGGGAGGGAAGCGACGATTGATTGGAAATTGAAGTGTATGAAAGCGGAGAATGCAATAAAATGTTGTTTCCTCTAAAAAGCAAAATACAGATAAAATTGGTGGTGAATACAAAGTTTACATAATTGAAATAACCAGTTATGGGTAATTTTAGATTTTGAATATGATTTTCTCAAGCTGGTGAATTAAAAATACTATAACCATGAAAAATATTCTAAATAGTGTATTTTTAAAATTATCCAAATTGCAATATTTGTAAATCTTCATGTTATTATTAATTGCACACATGTTATGTGGTGAATTTGTCTTAATTTCAGATCCAGGGATTCATATTAGCAAAAGACTGATTCAGGTGGCTATCAAGAGGGATGTAGATGGCAGCTTGGGATTAACCCTCTGTGGTGGTGCTTGTGCTGACAGCCCCTCCTTGTCTCGTCCTCTTGTTGTGTCACATGTACGACCCAACAGTCCTGTTCATAGGTAAGTCTGTGAGTCGAAGACCAGTTTTAAAACAGAAACAGATAATTCATTATTTAATTGACATTTCCTACAATTAAATAACATAAATGTATTATAATTCTATTTAGTTGGGACATTATGCTTACATCTAAATTGCTATGTATACGGTGAAAGCCAGCTAGCTTTTACGGCATGGGGTGAAAGCACAAAGTTAGGTAGATTAATTATCCTAAGCGCACTTAGGTTTTATAAATATTATAATCTGTTTTCAAGTGCTGACTTTCACATATTATCCACAGAAAGAAAGTATCCCTAGATCAGTTTGTTTGGGTATCTCTTTAAGCAAAATAAACTTCTTTACCGCAAATTCAACATACATGCTGGACTTGTTGCTGAGTGAGTTCTGAGTTTGTTGAGCTATAGTGAAAAACAACATTGTGAAACTAATATGAACCTAAGAGAAAAAGGTGAAATGTTTGCCATGTAATGTGTGGAACTTTATTCCCGGAAAAACTAAGAAATTAAGTAGAAATGTCATAGTCATGGTTTGATTGAGTTTCAAATGTGCTTGGGCTCCACCGATAGAAGACACTGGCTGACTTCAGGTTACTTGTAATAAAGAAGACAATTAATGCTTAGGAAAACAGAAGTTGCATATTAACTTGATTAAATATTTAAGTAAAATAGCAGTAAATGAATTTTAAAATATGATTTTGGGTGGTCTATTGAACCAGATAGCAATAAAACATTATTTATATAAACTGAATGAAACTGCATTCATTTTAGTGAAAATAACTAAGCTAACTTCAAGCCTTTTAAAAAATCAATCATCAGATGTAACTTTCAATATTGATTAAACATAAAACAACAGAAGGTACTTATGACTCTCAGGGTACGTGGCAAAGGCCATTGGATTTAGTAATCCAGACTGTCTTTTTAGTAATGATGAGAAGAGTAATATGCATTCGCTGAATCATTTAATGACTGCAGGTATACCAGTATTCATTTATTTCTCTAGGAATTATTTTCTTCCTCATTCCTGGTAGTAACTCTTTTAGGTATATTTTCATGGCAGTGCCTTGCTTGTTTTTTGGTCTGCTGAGCTCTTTATCAACTTACCAGTGATCCGAATTGCAAACTGGAAGTGATGATGATTGTATTGGCATTAGAGCTTTGTTCATAAGTTACATATGGTATGGGCTACCCACCCAACATTGGATTTAACATATGCATTTTCCTATGCTTGAAAATTCATTCGGCCCAGGTTGTAGGTACTTCATAAAGAGACATTGTGTTAGAGACATTTTATAATACTCATCAATTCATTTATTTGTGAAATATTCTGCAATCGGTTCATTATTGTGAAATAATTAATATGCTTTTCTCATTTCTCATGAATATAGAGAAGGCTCCATCCGTCCAGGTGATCGCCTTCTTGCTGTTGATGGTCACTCTACAGAGCATGTCAGCCTTGCAGAGGCACAGGCATTTTTGCAGCACCACAACCATTGCATTTGCTGGGAGAGAGAGGACCCAGAGTGCAGTGGAGTGAGCACGGTTTGTAATATGTAACAGTAATATATTTGTTATTCAAAATGGTCAAAAGATATAGAACTCATCAGTAAGTATACAGACATAAAAGTCAATTAATATGTGCAATAAGAAAATAATCTACAGGAATCACATGATGTACATAATATTAAAAAAAACTTGCCAAGAGGTAATAAACAGTATCACAGATTAAACTATTATTGATGCTGGTACCTGATTGACATTTAGTTGTATATTTAGTTTATATTACACCTTCATTTCCTGACTGGGGAAAATATTTTTTTTTTCTGCTTGGAATTTGATTTTTACATCCTCCTCATGAAATATGTTTTTATCCTATTATACCTTCTATCCCTTTCCTTTTTCCTATAATTTATTTTTTTTTAGTGTTTGATGGGCACCTCTGTGTGAATGAATGTATCCTAATTCTCTCCTTTCCATTCCTGTAATAGGAGTCTATATAATGAGAATCTATGTGAATAAATATATGCCTAATTTGGCTTTCTCTTATGGCTATGTCTGTCTTCATTCAAACTGCACTAATTTCTATTTGTATTTTTTTCTATATTTCCTACTTCCTTGGGTTCATCTTATTTGCTCTATTGGTGAGGGTAATGGAACCCAATCACCATCTGTAGGCATATGTTTCAGGCGGATAAGGGTTTTATAAACTCACTAGTCCTGCAGTTAGAACATATTTTTCCACCAACCCAGTGGTTCACACACCTGCTAGTTAGTCTACAGTTGAATTCTCAGTTAGGGTAAATTTTTTCTCCTGGAATTAGCTTTTTCCATCCTCCTCCCCAAGCATGTTTTTCTCCTTTAACTTATTGTGCTCCTTTGTCAAGTCTCTGTCAAGTAAAATATCCAGTTTCACTCCAACATCGAGCATGGCTCGTCATTTTTTTATTTCTTTTTTAGCTTCTATTTCACATATAGCTCAACAGATGGCCCACTCCTGAAAAGTGGTGTCCCCTACCACATTGCTAATGTACTTTTTCGAGGAAATACTTCATTTCAGGTCAATTTGCATACATTCCTTAAATCTTTTTTGTGACAGTATCTCTCGGTTTCCCTTGTTGCGAATCTCTTAAATGGAGTTGTGGAGGTCGGGCCAACATTCATTGAAGGAGTGCAAAGGGTTAAAACCATTCCTTATTTCCTAGCATTCTTTGCCATTTAGTTGGGATCTTTGGGAGAATATATGTATCCCTATTGTTTCCTTTCCATACCTGTAATGGACACAAATTGTAGCCATGCTGTTCAGAGGAGTGCTGCACTCTCCTGGTCATCGAGTATGATGTGGTTGTGCGACAGGGGCTGGCCGAGACACGCGGTCCGTTCCTCGTGGAGCTGCAGTTGGATCACCCCGGGGAGGAGTTGGGTCTGTCCCTTGCCATGCTGCCTGAAGATGGCAATGCACACTTGCACCCTGCTGCCCTCGTTGAGGCTGTACGACCCGCAAGTATTGCTGAGAGGTATGGATGTCTTATGACACGATTCATGCCCAGTCCTGAAAATATTTAATCAAAAGGGTTACTTTTGTATGCTCTGCTGCAAGTTGAAATCTTCACTATGGATTATGAGCAGTCTGACTGCAATAAATTATCTACTTATTTTTTTATACAATGATAAACATAGAAAAATCATATCTCCACAGTTTTCAACACAGACGTTGGTTTTTTAGGTGTGTGCAGAGAGTTCTCCTAGTATGGAGTGAAGAGCTTACTTCACCCCATGGATGTGAGATTCACATATGAGAGTAATATAAGGGGGGCCCAATTCCTTTCCTTGTACCACCTGCAATTTCCCAGGAAGATCTGGGTGTGCCCAGAAAATTACTCCACCTGCATTTTAGCTGGAGGGTTCCAGAGCCATCACAGGGACTTGAATCTAGGTCCCCCAATCAATAGCTGAATTCTTTACTTACCTGGCTAACTTGACTCCCATAGAAAAATAATATAGGAATTCACATATTATGGAGACATCAGTATATGATACGGTATATGATCCTTTTATTCCAACTCTCATGGCCAGTTATAACCAAGGTGCTCTTTGCCCTTGCCGATGACACCCTCCACATCCACCATTCTGCAGCCCTCCTCTGTGTTACTCATTTTCATCAAACCGTACTGCATGTGATCCATACATGATTCTCTTGTCCCCAATGAATGTCTTATTCCTTCTGAACTTTCCTTTTAGGGTGCTTTTGCCATAGAATCTTCATTTTTTGCAGTGACATAGCTTTCTCACAAAGTTTCCCTCTTTTCACTTCCTGAACTACATCTAGTGTTCTGGATAAGTTCCTTCTTGGTTATATTTAATACTTAATGTGTTATCCTTTGAATATATTATTGCATATGATTGCATTGTCATCCAGTGCTGAGTTATGTTTAAAGTTCCAAGTCTCTAGCTCATAGGGAAGTTAGTTTAAAATTGATTCCCAACCTTTACCCGAACAGACAAATAAACAAACATCAAACATACAGACAGACAAGAAAGTGAGTTAATAAAAATGTGATAAAATAGAACTAAATATAAAGTAGTATGCCCAACTGCCATTTGGGAGATCCAGGTTCAAGTCCCGGTTGAGGACAAAACTTTTTCTTATATGGATTGGTAGGTTTCCAACTTCCTTACCACATTTTGCATTCATCCTTTTATGTGAACTTATCCCTTTCCTTATTTCTATTACTTGTGTTCCATCTGGTGGTTATATCTGTATGAATAAAAGTATATTTGATCTAGAGCAGTTCAGGAGCAACATCTTAATTTATTCAAAGTGCAACACCACAAGGTTTAAGGTAACCATGTAATAATAAACTCCTTGAGGTAACCCATAACTAATGACTAACTAAACTCAAGCGTTGAAACTAGCTATACTAAGAAATAAAAATTTATGGAAAGCTACACAGTCTTCTTTTTCATTGTCATGATGACTCTTCTCCACCTGGGTGTAAGAATTCTAAGAGAACTGTGTCTTTTTTGTCAGGTGTGGTGCCCTTCATCCTGGAGACGTTCTGTTGTCAATAGGTGAGGTCCGCCACAGGGGAGGGAGTGAGGACAGCCAGCAAGGTACTTCTCCCAGATCATCCTGGGTGTTGCACATGGAAGTCCTGCCACTCTCCCAAATGGACAGGCATGGCAACAATTCCCGCTGTAGCGATTTTGGTGGAAGTAACAGGAGCAAGAAAGGAGGTGAGTGAATCACTGAAAATTTTTAACCATTCATGATAACATTCTGATGGAGGGAAAAACCATACTCATCATCCATTAAGACTAAACATAATTTATTCTCAAGAAAGTTGTTAATTAAGGATTCTTAATTAATGTTGCCAATTTATAAGACGAAAATAGTAATAATTATTTGTTTGGTAAACCAGAATGTTCATAAAAACAATAAAATTATCCATAATGGGAATAACTTTGTATTTTCTTTAATGTTTTAACATTATGGAGAATAGAATGTCATTCCCATTACTGATATCCATATGTTCAATGTAGTCTGATGTGATTATGTATGAGTCAAATTATATTGCATAGTTTCCTATTTATTTTTAGAGTCCTCTTTAATCCCTCAGCTGTGGCAGCCTCGTTCTTTTGTGATGGCTGTGTGAGGGAGAAAAGTAGTCTTCCCTTCTATTTCCGACAAAGGTTTATTATGTGGTGGGCTCGGGACGACCCTTATTGACAATATAGCCCAGTTCCCTCCAGGGAGGGCAGTAGAAATATGATTGACTATAGTCAAAATATTTCTTGCAGAAGTATATAAAAAAATGAACTCCATATTTATTTTTTTTATAATTTCTGATTAATTTGTAACCAAACAGCACATAAATACTTTTATTTATAACCAGGATTCTACCGAAACTCTTGAGACAACAAAGGGAAATGACAAGAGTGGGTCAGAAGAGAATTTTTCAAATCTTGGTGGACGGAATGCTTTCATAAAACTTACCTGAAGGTCATGAACCATGATAAATGGCACTGCAAAGGGTTGCCCTATTCCAAAATAATAGAAAATAGTGACTGTTCAAACCTTTTTGAAAAGGAGAGGCCATAAAATTTGAAGAGGATCTAGGGAGGGTGTGAAGGTGGCGGTCATACATACATGAATGTATTCTCCACAGTCACATGCCAAAACATTAAGCTACATATTCCGCAACCTAGTGGTTAAAAGAGCACAAGATAAACAATGTTGCCAAATTTTTGTAAAAAAACAGAACTTATTACTTTTATTTATTTATTTGCATTTATATGTATACTGTAAACTGGTTTAGGTGAGGGTGCTAATTTCATGTCTCTTTGCTCAAGTCCTCTTTACATGATGCAAGTACTTGTGGGTTGATGCCTGAACAGATGTACAAAATTCATCATGTAAATATGAAAACTTTTGTGAAGACTTGCATGGAAAGTGGTCCCTCTTCTTACTTTGTGCAAACATTCTCACAATTTTTAGGTCTATGTACAGTGGTCTTGAACAAGTAATTGTATCATGTAAACAGGCCTTTAGAATTAGGTGTGAGTTTGGTGCATGGTGTTTCAATAAATGGCAAGACCATTGTGCAGGTTGAGAGCCACTCTGATAATTAGGAAGCATGTCTGAGACAGATGATAATAATTGCCATGTTAAAGGTTTGATTCAGGACAATGGTTGCAATTGAATTTAAAATATGTATAAGTAAGTCAATATCTTAGTGGGCAGCATGCATCATATTGTTCATGATCGATTGGGAAACACACGGAAGGTCACAAAGCCACTTGGATGGGATTATCACCTATGCACTTGATATGGTTCCAAGATGGAATGTCATTCTTGCACCGTATCATCCCTGGGAATGGGATTTGGACTGTGGAACTGGAGATAAGGTGTCCATGTCATGGAAGTGCATATCATCCCCAAACTTAGCCAATGGCATGTATGAATTGTTTCGGTTCTTTTGATTGGAGTTACTGGACCATCCCTCTCATTCTCCCTACAGTCCTTAACTTGCACATAATTACTTACATTTCTTTGCACCATTGTCAATTTGACAATCTCATATCCACTTTCAGGATGATAGTGGATGGCATGCTAATACCTCTAATACAAGGAAGGTATCATGTTGTTCTTAACCCTTTTAATGCCAGTGAGCCAATTTATCAGCCCAATTTTTTGCCGAATAAATAATTTTTTCTTAAATTGTTTAGGAAATAAAAAATATAATTCAATTATTTTGCTATCCCTGTAAGTTTTTAGTGGAAATAAAACAAATGGCACTAACAAATTGATATTAATATATATTACATATATTCAAATGTGTAAATCAACAATTTCCACAAAAAAGCCCTGGCACTTTTCACACATACCAGGTGTTAGGGGCTGGCACAAAAGAGTTAATACTCCTATCCTTTGATAAAATCAGTACCCATATCTCATGAGATCAGTGTATTATTATTTATAAATTGTACTTAATGAACTCTTCAGTTGGCCGAGTGCTATGCAGCCGAGACAATGTCATGCCAACAGGAGGTGGCCTGCAGTTGCCACAGCAACAGACCCAGTGTGATGCAGGGAGCACAGGGAGTGGGGGGACAAGTAGCAGCAGCAGCCTTGTGTGGAATTTAGATTCTCACTGCAGGGGAATCCAGGGGGAGGGTGGGAAGCGTTGGGGAGGCATTGCAAGAGGGGTGCGGCAGCGGCAGAAGCCGAGGGCATCACCCGCTCATCTGAAGAGTGAAGGCATCAGTACTCCACAGAGAGGTGAGGCACTTGATATCAATTACTAAGTCATAAAGAATGAGAGACTCCCCAAACTTGTTCTGCATAAGGTTATCATTTGTCTCCCTTTCCTTCTCCCTTTTCTTCCCTTCCCCACTCCATATTCCATTCATCTCTCCTTCCCCATTGTTACTTCCCCTACCCCCTCCCCCATCCTTAACCCCCTCCCCCTCTCTGTCCCTCTCATCTCACTCATTTCCCCCCCTTCTTCCACCATCTCTTGTAATTTTTTGCTCTTTTTTCTCTCCTTCCCTCCTGCCCCTTCTACTTGGCACTGATTGAATCATAATTAATCATACAGAACCATCTCCTTTTTTCTTTGTAGAAATAGCAAATATTAACCACTGGTTTTAGGTATATGTTAATTGTGATAATTAAAAGTGGATGAGAATTGTTAATTTCTAGACCCCTTAAGGTCCAACAAAGTATTTGTTTGTTCAGTAAGTATTTCCATTGTCCCTTTAAGAGAAAGGAACCATGTTATGACCACTCAGTGGTATGACTATCACTGGTTGTTTCGGTGAACATTTAATGGTGGAAAATATGTGAACACAACTGCTCAAAGGTAGATTAAACTGTTTCTAAAACCTAAACACCTTTAGGATGATTATTTTACAAAAATATGTGTTCTCACCCCCTGCCATACACCATCAGGTGGCTTACAAGGTATGCATGTAGATATAATAATAATAATATTTTATTTGTCAGAGTAATCTACAAAGTAGATATATGACACGTCAAAAAGTATAGATAATAAACAGATATGAAAGGTTGAACAATATAAACAATATAAGAAAAAGAGTTTGACACAAAAAGCAATACAGTAAACCTTACAGTTACAAAATTCAATCAAATTCTACATATAAGATTGACAAAAAACATTAGTTGAAAGTTATGCGTGTGATGTAGGTACAGTTTAAATTACATCCAATAGGTATACATTTAAATGAGATAAACAAAAAGTAATTAAAACATTTAATTTAATATGTCTAAGAGGTATTCATTGGTTGAATAGTACTGCTTGTCTTGTAAATATTGTTTAACCATTTTTTAAATGAGTCATTGGATTTAATTGATTTTATCTTAACAGAGAGCTTGTTGTACAGTCTGAGGCCCATTTCACGTGGCCTCACCTTTGATCTATTAGTTCTTATTGAGCTGTAATGGAGACTTTTCCTGTTTCTTGTATCATGATGATGGAGATACAAATTTACAGTGAACAAACTGAGATTTTGTTGCACAAAAATTATAATTGATGCTATGTAAACACAAGGAAATGGTAGGATATGTAGTTTTTTAAAAATGGGCTTGGAGGGGGCATCAAGAGGCTTATGTGCCATGATTTTGATAGCATGTCTTTGCAGTTTGAAAATTTTTGTGGAGTGTGATGATGAGCCCCAAAAAAGTATGTTATATGACATAAGTGAATAGAATGTGCCATAAGGTTAGTAAGATATTAATGTCAACTGAATTTCTGAGATAGCGTAAGAGATAACAAATGGAGCTTAATTTGTTGGCTAAGGCCTCAATGTTCATTTCCCATGACAAATT
>WURS02130194.1:0-22427 GCA_011762765.2 Rhinocypha anisoptera | reverse complement strand
GATCAACCCCGGAACCATTCAAAGAGCCGAAGGCATCCTGCATATTGAAACAGCCACGCCTGGGGAGAGAGGGGGAGAGAGAGAAATCGCGTGTGTGTGTGTGTCCTTGCCTTCGTCTCCTTTTCTTTTCCACGGTGGCCCTGTCTACTTCATGCGATCTTTCCGCAAGACCTTCCTTCTTACCGACGCTCCCGTGCCCCAATGCAAAGTGTGCGGCGTTTTTATTTGGTCTCCTGCCACTATCTTCACGTGGAGAGGAGACATCCGATGTCCCCGTGGCCCCTTTTTCTCTCCTCTCCGCTGCGGCGGAGGAGGAGGACCATTCCGGGTCACCCACAACTGCCGCATATTTATATTTTTGGCACATAAATTCATTACATAACCACGAGGGGGAAATACAGATTCAACCCCAAAAAAAGACGGGATATATTCGCTGCTGGAATATGACTTTCGGGTGTCGAGAGAAAATTCATGCAATGCTATGAGTTCTAAGAAAGCTAATGTGAAAAATATTGTCAAGAGGTATAAAAACTTCCTCAAATCCCCTGCTTTTTTAGAGCAATAATATTATTTCATGAATCCACGGCCTTTTCACACCACGTGCTCCACTTTCTAATGACAGTGACCATTGCAACTTAGGTAGACGAGATATTAACAAAAACTTAGATTCAAATACTAGTTGAATCATATTTTTGGGAGCTCCTTTGAACCTTCACTTCTATCCTTCCAGTCCCATTCTAGTACGAGTATACCCTTTCAGTATACATCCGGGTCTGAAGAACTTAATATCAGTGCTGACCAGACCTGACACAACACCTTGAACGTCCCTCAGTATATGCTTCCATCGGAGACCATTTTAACACTTAATATGTTTCCAAGGACTTTAAATATTAAATATGTTTTAGCAAATGCCGTAATGATAATCTTTTATTTTTTTAAATAAAATATTCTTTGAGAGATCAAATCCTCAGTATATTTCTCAGAAAAATGCACTTACACCAAACGTTTGTATGATAATAGATACTACATAAGAACATAAAATATATTTCTAACTTCCTGAACTTAATAACGAAGAGAAATAAAACCGTTTACAAAACATCTAAAGGAAAATCTTGTCAATTAAAAACGAAAATTCGACCATTATTAATGTACCTTATATGTGCAATTTGAACTCCTCCCATTATAAAAACATATTAGGAGAACATTCACCGCTATTTAGGTGATAAAATAAATATGTGATTACATTTTTACTTCCGTAAAAAATAAATGTTATGGTGAGATTACTCAAGCGACATCAGTACTATTTACATCTAAACACCTTTTGATGCAATTTTTACCTGCAACGATGCCTACGGTATCATTCCTAGTTCTCTATTTATTGTATTCAGTTTGTTCGAGAGAAATGTATTTCGTTTTCAGCGATAGTTACAGGATTAACTCTGTGAAATTCTTTCATCAAGAATTTAAAAATACACTGCAATTTTACTAATTTTATTCTTAAACTCACGAGCTTGACTTTCTTATTTAAAAGTCCTAATTTCGTCATATCACGTCAATAAAACTGAAATTAATGTGATATTGGAATTTTCACAACATGATTTCCCCTAGATTCCGTGCTATATTTGATAATTATACATATTCCTTCACCTTAATGCGGAATTTTCTCCTTACCAAATGAAATTACGCTATAAATAATGTGGAACTCATATTTTTTTCAAAACATTATTTAAGCTCAAAATTTAGGTATTTCGGATTGAATGTCATTTCTAATTCAGCGTTAGAGTCATGTAAAACCACTTTATTGATGCATTTAAAAACGCCCCTAATTTCACTTATTCATGGGTAATCTGGGTCACTATATGGTTTACCCCACCCTTTCAACTCTACTTTATTCATAATTGCATTCTTTTTCAAATTAATATTCAAACGGTACGTTTTCCCGTGTTCCTTAATTGTACCTCAGATGTTATGACCGATGACAAATATACGAATCTTTATTGGACAAAAAAATATGTCTATAGAATGCAAATTATTACAATTTACTACTAAGTGGTTCATAGACATCTTCTCGTCCTGTTCCTCCTCACACACTTTGTAGGCCAATAAACCTGCCTCTCCTTTCTTTCGCCTACTCTTTCTATCCAATAAGAAAACGAGATCTTCACTTCTCCGCCCAAATCTCCCACCCTTTGGAACACCCTGAAACAATTATGCGCTATTCGATAATGACCCTCCGGTGTTCCCGAAGGAATGGTAGTCCGCGCCATTTCGCCATCCCGGAGTCCTAAGTTATTCTTAGATTATACGATTGTTCGCGGACCTAGTCATTGTACTGGGGCCAGAAAATATGCCACGCCCTCCCTCCCGCTGGCGTCCTCTTCTTCCTTCCCCACCGATAGAAATCCTCAGGAGTTTAGGAAATTCGGAACAGGGAAGAATAAGGAGACGGCCACACGGGTCAACAAAGAGTTCCTTTGTTCTTTTGAGATTCCAATCTCTGTCCATGGAGACCGGATTCAATCTCCTTAAGCGAAGTGCTTAAAATCTGCTTTCTACGTTTTTTATTACTGAGAGTCGAAAGGGATTTCCAAAACATCTTACAAGATTTGTAGAAGATAAAGGACTGGAATATCTCCGTTTTTTTAAATAATTGAAAGCCTAATACGATGAACGTATGAACGAAGAAGCTATTAAACCATATAAGTTCGCGTTAATCAATATTAGATATATGTTTTAATCCCTAATATTTCAAAATAAGTTATCGTTGTCCAATATATACTTATTTTCTTTGTTTGGGATAAATTGTAATTATAAATATTAATCGACACTGACCACCATTCAAAATAGAGTATTAGTCACAAAAATAAACAATTAAATTAATTATTTAATTTTCAAAGTGATTATGGGAAAGAAAGCTGTAATGAACCAATGTGAAGAAATCTCAAATTATAGGAACAGACCTGTTTTGCTGAAAATTGTTTCGAGACCGGAGATGAGGACCTCAGATATTTTTCTTGATCACTTGTACTCCTCATCATACCTTCTGGAAGAACCATAAGCCACTGGTGGGGTGAAAGGAACAAACGTCCATGTGAGTATAATAGCTTCAATAAAAATAACAATATTAATATAAAAAGTATACAATACAAGAAACCCTAACCATATTTCCGTCAAGTGCTAAATTATGAGTTAAAGCGGATGCTAATAACGCATATATTATTTAGGTAACAAATAAAATTTTTACTGAATATTATAGGCATTTATTACTATCAATAATTATTACTTAGAACCTCATATATTAGCACATATATAAATATACTAAGTAAAAAAGCTATTGAGATGGCAGTTCTTTGTATTTCCATATAAGTGAACTAGCAACATACAACAAAGTTAGTTAAACATAGTTATCTAGTTAGTTCAAGCATAGTTATCTATGACGTACACTACAGATCATTTCAGTCATCCTCATGAATTTACTATTTCCGTAATACTTATTACCCGGAATAAAATTAGATACTTATATACATAAAACAAACTGCGTGTCAGATTATCTTCCAAACTAGGTGCTATTAGACTCGAAAAGAGACGTCAACATTAGTAGTTAAATCAAATAGGTCTTTATTTTAATTATGGATATCCGAATGGTTTACACTATGAGTTCCTCACTTTTTACTATCATGTGCGAAAACGGACGATTATGCATAAATATGTGGTCTTATATAAGGTAATCCATTTTCATGAATTAACAATTATAAAATTTTAAAACATTTTCGAGGATTGTTTCAAGTTGGAAAAAACACTGAGTCGTTAAAAAAATTTCATTTTCATCAATTTATATGAAAATATTATAGAATTTAATTAATTAAACATTTCTTGCATATTACATGGAGATAGTGGAAAGATAACAGAGCCTCATAAATACCTAAGTATATTAAAAAACTGCACCATTATTTATAGCGACTTTGACGATATTTTTAATGCTACGTCCAGATAATGTCATGATATGAAATGACAGATGTATTTCCTCTGTGCTATAAATAATTAATAATGTGAGTATATTATTGGTTTACTAAAACCTTACGTTAACATCAATGTGGATTTATAGAATATCTCATGTTAAAATTTTATTTTTAAAATCTTTTTACAAATTAAACTGAAGAAAGAGAACGGTGTTTTTAACAGGTTGACTAAAAACACAAGTAGAAAATTAATGCCTTTTTGCATAAAACGATAGAATTCTATTTGACTTGCAATGATGCATTAGAAAAAACCTGTATTAGAATCACCATTTTAAGTTTAGTACTGAAAATAACATTTTAGAGAGTTTCTACACTATTTCTCCCAATTATTTCAGAAAAGGAATAATCATCATAGAAAAATCATTACTAAGTAAGAAAGTCGATGCATAGAATGTATGTTATTTATTTAAATTAGTTAAATTATTTAAAAAGCAAAATAGTTTGACTGGGCACAAAATAAGAATACCGCGACACCATGAACTTCAATATTCTTCAATATATCCGTGAATAATAGGCCGTGTCCATTTTTGAAGCAATTCCGGTCTCTAGGCAAACAAGGAAACTCATTATCATAAATTCAGACGACAAAAAACGCTGTAATGAGTCCAAGAGCTAAGAGAAATTCACGAGAGATTGATATGCACACGAGTTACGGAATGTAATATTAAAGAATGGAATGGAGACCTGAATTGAAGACGCCACACGCCACTTGCTCGAAATAAATGCATGCACCCAGGGAGAAGGAATAGAAAAAAAAACAAATAACCCCTTCGCAACGTTCCCCGCCCATTGACCACCGCGAGTTTTGCCGACACGGCCCCGCACACATACACGCACATAAACACAAACTCTAGAACAGTACATAAGAAGGGAACCCTCGCCCGGTGCGCGCGGCGGTGCGGCAAGGAAGTTTTCTAGCGCCCAAGGGAAATCATAAGCGGGTCACCTTGTCTGGAATCCCATGACCTCTCCGGGGTTGGGTGGCGGAGATGAGTCCGAAGATCAAGACGAAGAAGAAACAGGGTAAAGAGATACAGGGAAAGCAGGAGAAAATGTGGCCGAGGGAGAGAGAAAGGAGGATGGGCCGGAGGTCGCAGCAAGATGGAAAAGGGGGGATGGAAGGAAAGTAAAGACGAAGAAGCGCTGTAGGCTTTTTTCTAAGGGGAATAAAGGAAGGAGAGCGCCGAGGAAAAAGGATTGCTCGGGGGAGAAATCCTTAAAGGCTTGGAGTCGAGGAAAAAAGTGCGAGACGGGATGTGTGGGAGGGCGATAAGTGTGAGGAGAGAAGATGGAGACGGGGGTGGGTTGGAGTGGTGGGTTGGAGGGAGGGGGGCCAAGGAGAGAGGGGAAGTAGTAGATTATGTGGAGGTGGCGTTTGGAGTTTCCTTATACGCAAGGAATTTACAGCCCTAGGATTGGGGGGTGAGTAGAAAGGACTGCCCAGTATTGGTGCTAGGGGATTCTGCCTGCTGCGGCCAAACGGTCCGGGGTGGATGGTGGACGGGGGTGTGGGAGGCAGGAGGGGGATGGGTGAGCATTGTTGCGAGGGGAGTTTCACGTAGGTGAAGGGGGAGAGAAAGAAGGGTAGGCTGGGCTGGGAAGCGATAAGGCAAGTGGGCTGCGGGTTTAGGGCTGCGAATCGAACGAAAATAAATAATATCGCGCGGAGGATATAAGACCAGGTTCCTCCTGAAGAAGTATGGGCATAGGCGGTGCGGATGAGAAGAATAAAGAGAGAGAGAGAGAGAACGTGAACGGAATGGGAGAGCCGGAACAGTGGGAGGGAAGGAATAAATGAGGAGGGTCCAATGATGTGCAATGGAGGGGCGATGCACCATGAAGACTTGGAAATTACGTGTGAGTTTACGAGGGGAGAGGGTAAACTGCGCCGATGGTGAGATATCGCAAGCTGTAAAACGAGTCCCGTCTATGAGATTGAACCAAGTTTTTTTACGGCAAATATACATGGGTGGATATGATATGTATGAGAGAGAATTTCCGATTTGTTATTCGGGGAGATGGGCGAGCGTTTTAGGGGAATCATTCTAAAAAAAAGTATCCCAACCTAACGCCGCTTAACCTTCAGAGAATGGAAGCTTTGGAGATATTTACTTGTTATAATATGTTGCTAATATATAAAATATTAAATGACAAGGGTTATCTAACGCATTCACCTGGTTAAAACCGTGAAATGGTGGAAATATTTACGTACCGGTGCAATTTAGAGCTATACTGGCGAGAGAAGTGATAAAGGTTCCTGGCAGAATCTGCCATTCCAGATAAGACATAGCATAGAGGGGCCGACTAATAGCAGGCCAACCGGTATCCGTTCCTCAGTTGTTCGTCTTCTTTTGGTGGTGCTAATGCCTTTGGTGGGGCCTTGGCCTCCTCCACAATTTGCCTCCAATCTTTCTTATTCTTTATTTTCCCCCGCCACCCTTCAACCTACATTGACTGCAGGTCATGGTCACATCCTCGATCCACCTTTTCCTAGGTCTTCCTTTCCTTTTCTTGATATACATCTTTTCCCTTAGCATTCTCCTTGGCATTATATTTTCTGCCATTCTCTCGGCATGTCCCATCCACTTTATTCTCCGGGCTTTTACGAATCTGGCAATGTCCTGCCCTCCAATTAGTTGATCGAGCTCCGAGTTAAATCTTATTCTCCAACCATTAATTTCCATTACAGGTCCATATACCTTCCTTTATATTTTTCTCTCAAATACTTTTAGGCCAGTTTCATTTGAGGTTTTCATGGTCCATGTCTCTCAACCATAAGTTACAACCGGTCTTACAAGGGTCTTATAAATTTTTAGCTTTGCGCTTCTTGAAATAAGCTGGATTCTAAATAGCTGTCTATTTGCATAATATGCACGTTTTCCCCATGTATATTTCTTTTATTTCTTTACTTAAAGCATAATTGTGTGATTCCATTGCCCTCAAGTATTTAAAGTGGGATACTCATTCTTTTTCCCAATTATCATGCCCTGAGCAGCTCTTCTGGTCGCCGAGTTAGACATTATCATATACTTTGTCTTTTTTTCATTTATAGCCGAATACATTTTGCTTCTTTTTCTATTTCAGTGTATATTAGCTTAAGCTTGTACACTGTTTCTGTTATAATGACAACATCATCTGCATATACACAGATCTGACTGGATTTCGTGAAGATTGTTACCTTCTGGTCAACCACGTTCAATCGTTCCTCAATTAGATACCACAATAGCCCCATATACCCCGTTCCTCATCAGGGTGGAAATTGCTTTAACTGTGACAATTACGTTAAAACACGATGCAAGGTAGCAATGGGAAACCTCAATTATTTTTCCAAGATATCACAAAGAGAACACCCTAGCTGAACCCTAGCAACTACGGTTCAGAGCCTGCTGGATCAGTTGCCATGTCTGACACTGGAAAAGAACAAGTTTCCGCGCTTTTCGTAATTTGAAATCCTTGATTGGGCAAATGAGTAAATTTAAAGAAATTAGTACTAACAATATAGAAGTAGAATCTATATTTATGAAAATGATCTTAATAAAAGGAAAGATAGGAACATCAACATGGTATTTCATTAATCGTTATACTTAAATTTAACTGGTTTATCTTAATGGAACTGGTTTGTTGAAGTGGTAGCTACACTATTGCCCACTATAGTTTTGAATAAGATGGTTCCCGATTTGTTCTAGATTGGTTCGCGAAGAGGTAACGGTCCCGTCATTAAGAAAAAGAATAAAATTGGTATAAATAAAAGCTGCTCCAACTAACTTAGGGTAGTTTAGGCATGTGTCCACTATTAACCTTCAGGAGGAAGAGACAAGTGGTAGATAGTAGAAATATGATAGGAATAGACGAAGGGGCAGAAATTACATAGCAGCGATAGAAGACTGGAAGACTGTCTCGAGTGAAAAAAAGATAGGCAGTAAGTACATAAATACGGCTTTAATACAAGAAATAATCACGATGGGTAAATAGCGGAGATTCGCAGAAGTAGACAAATAGTGGTAAGTTAATAAAAACAGAACAGATTAAAAAGTAATCAAGAAAAAGTATGGGGATGATAGAATAAAAAAAGAATGAAAAATTATGACATGGTTTAAATTACGATATGGTAAATAAGGTAGCAAGGAAAGAAAACAGAAAAAAGTCCAAACATTGGACGAGTAAATGTTATACAGGGAGATAAATAATAAACGGGCGTGAGAGGCAGCATGGTAAAGGAGTAAAGAGAAAGAAGCATGGTACAAAAAAGCAGCACGTGTTCATGGAAAAGTGGTAGAGGCAGAAAGAGATGACCGCACTGTAGAGGAAAGTTGAAGAAATGCCCAAAACCATAACAGCACATGTTTGTAATAAATTAGATGAATCAGAAAGGCATTGATGAAACTGGAAGGAATTCAGGAAAAAAATATTCGGAGTAATTGTACAGTATAAGGTTAAATATTTTGAGCATAAAATTGATAAAAAGTATATTAGAATAGCTTAAGTTCAGATGTACTAAACGGCGAGAAAGAGAAGGCAAGATACTTATTAGTAAATCAGAATGGCATTTGTGTATAGTAATTAGGGAAGGAAAAAATCGACATGAGCTTCAAAACATTTACGAAAAACGGACTTGACCTGAGGACTTTGTTTTCTCGATATTATTTACACTACCAAAGAGAGCAACTATTGTTCTTATAAGAAATTGAGAGGAAATGGATAATGACACCGAAAAATAAGGTCGTAAGAAAGTTTCAAAAAGGCCTAGTATAAAATAAAATAATATACAAAAAATAAAAAATAAACAGAAAATATTTGTCCTGAACCGTGTTTTGAATCCGGGCCTTTCCATTGCCGGTCGAACCTGCTACAAGTTACAACATCTATAACACACAATTTAATGGAAAAAATGCTGAGGGTTAATGGATCCTTTTCCCCGACCCCAGTAATCTAAAGGGACGGATTTACATCCTATTGTTAGGAAATGGAATCTTTTCCATTTCCTCAAAGCATTTTGTGCTCATTCATTTATTTAATATCTATTTTCTTATTTTTTATTATTATTTAGCGTAGGGGTAACGTGATGGACTACGAAATTAAGGGACGCGCGCGGGATCGAGCCTTGGAGCTGGAAAAAATTTGCTTGGATTGAATTTGCACTAAATTTCTAGACCAGCACGTACAACTTCGATAGACCCAAAAACTGGTGGAGGGCAGCAGCTCCATCAGAAGGCACTGCAGGAGCATGTCAACGTGCTCGGTCCGGCATCAACTGACACAGCTGAGGGCAAGAGCTGAGGTTCACGGAATCGACCTTAGTACTGTAAAGTGGAAGGCGAAGGAAGACCACCAAACTAATATATCCCCAGAAAATATTGTATATTGCCAAAATATTGTTTTATTTTTATGATATATATATATATATACGAAGATAATTTTTCTTAAACATGTATATAGACTATGAATTACAGGGAAAAGTAGCCTAATAGTGGTAATTTTTACAGTATATAGGGCTGCGCGAGTGATAAAGGAGACTTATCCGAAACCGAAATATGATAGAATGGATGGAGAATCCGAATGAGAAGGATTGCTCTTTACCTTATCGCTCTGCTCTTTTCCAACCTCGCATTTTATTTACTTATATTCTGAGATAACAAATCCGCCGATAAAATATGACGCGTAAATGCATGGTTGGCGTTTCTAACTAAAACAATAACACATAAGACCACCCATTTCCAAAGGTCAAAGCTACTCTAAATTCCCATTTTATTACGACCAACATTTAGAAAAATTACTTTTTTCCATCTTAGATTGCAAAATTAATAGTATATAAACTCGTAACAGCTTAGCTAGGTGCAAATGGTTAAATCTATAATGCCATTTATCACTGTTTAAACTGAGAAATTGTCAATATTATATTAATCACATGGATTTGTATCTAAATATGGTCGGAAGATAATTAAGAAGTATCCATGTTTTTAGTTGGAAAAACGTACTTCTCAAAATTCCATTCCTCCTACAATGATCCAGTAAATTAAAATACTCATATACGTATATTAATCAAACTATGAAGAGACAGTCTCTTATTTATCTCAACAACATTCACTTCAGTCTGGTATCTATAAAGTATTTTTAAGTACAATTTTTAATCATTGAAAACTTTTATGTGGCGGAAAGCACAGGGATAGAAATAATTTACAGTAAGAGCCAATTGACATGCATTTTCAAATATATATGTATTTACATGGTTGCTGTATTTGCTATATTTATGTTGCTAGCAGATAAAACACAGGTGAATTTTGAGACAAATCATGTCGTTTTTTTCTGCCAAATATATATTACACACACCTAAAGAGAACTGGTAGACCTAAAATTAACTTTTCTTACATTAAGATTACTTTGAAAGAAAATACGTGAAACAATGAATAAGAGAGCATATTGCAATGGATAAATGAGAGTAGGAGTTAATAGAATAACTTTCCGGAAGAGCCTGGGATAACTTGTCGAAGAACAATAATCTACTACGTCCTGACACCCATAATACAGGTTTCATTATATATTAAACGAAACGAGGTAACACAACAAAGGTATTTATATGTACAGAGGGGAATAGAATGTAGCGAAAAAAGAATACGGAATGAATTGCAAGAAACGAATAAAGTGGTGAGTTATTACAATAATGGTCAAACTCCTTGAAAAAAAGGGCAGGGGATCGCTTTCGGGATGAATGCGTAGCACATCTGTCTCTCTCGGCCGTCGGAATCGGAAGCACGCACTCGGAACAGAGGACGCGTGTGCACAAAAAAAATACGACCCAACCTGTTGTTAAAAATGATTTCTTCCAAAGGAGGAGACCGAGGAAAAGAAACAATAAAGGTCGCCTCCTTCGCAGCAGGGAAAGTTTCTCTTAAGGAGTGGAGGGCTCTTAATGAAAAGGGGAAAAGCGAAAAAAAGGGGCACGCTTACTTTTAAGCGTGGATTCCTTCCCTTTTTTATTGCCCTGGCCTTCCAAAATAAAATGAGAACGTTTTATATGAGCTTCGTAGCTACCACCAGGATACATGAGAATTTTTAGCGGAGGATTCCTTAGTTCTACTACCCTGCAATAGGTATAACAGATAGGACACTACAATATCCAACGATGGCAATGTCCTATCTCTTAGAATAAAAAATATAAACTATCTAATCAATTATATTTTTAAATTGACTGCACAAATTAATTCCATGATGTGAAGAATACCACATAATACATAAAACAGCATAGGAGATTTGCAATTTATAAGTATAAATGCATTTATGTTTCCTGATTTCATTTGCTTCCTATACGCTGCGTAAAAGGACATGTGATAACCAGATCATTTATATAATATACAGCATTTAGTTAATCATACATTATCATCATTCTACAGGGGTTTTCAGTATCTTGGAGAGGCATGAATGACCTTGAAGGACGAATTATACAATAATTAAAATAATTAAATTATATTATCCTTATCAAAAGCGAATAGAAATTACAACATTTTCTGTTTAAAACCCCAAAACCCAAGTCCGATCTCAAATTAAATACAACTTCATTTACAAAAAGTTTTTAATCCTAGTAGAAAATAGGTATGATATTTTCATTAGTTTTCATCATCATTTCATTTTCCTGTCCAGTTGAGTTGTCATAAATAAAGTGAAATAAAAATAGTAATTATTATGATTTATAACAAATTTTCTCGTATACTCCCATGAAAAAAATAAGATGAAAAATTATTACCACTTTCGAGACAAGGAATAAACAACACAAAAAAAGAAGAGGCACCTCCAATTTCGAGACGAATAAAGAAATTTTGAGAGAACGGGTGAAAAATAGGGCTGAAGTAAGCTGTTTATAAGAGTTCAGTTTCATCTTTTTGTAAGTAAATTATTTCCCATTCAATTACGCTAATTGGAATATTCAGAAACAGGTATCGAAAACTGACTAAGAATGAGGGTGAGGCGATGAGGAGACAAAGTAAGGGAGAGGGAAAAACGTGGTGAGAGGTAGGAGGAAAGCATCCGGAAGATCTAATAAAGAGGAACGCAGAAAGTCGGGCAATGAATTTCTGAAGAGGGGCTAAAAATAAATGAGAGTAGGTGAAATGAAAAAGAGGAAAGGGAGAGAGGAGGAAAGAAACATACCTCAAAGTGAACCGTCGTCGAGGGCATACGGTGGAAGAAACTTGCTGGGAAGGGAGAGGGAAGCGTCAATATAAGGAAGGGGATGAGAGTTGGACCAACGTTTTTGGTCTGATTGAAGTGTCGGGTTGTGCAAACCATCAGAGCAAAGGGAATCAAGGGGAAAGAGGGGGAAGAAGATACAGTGTCGAGACATGCATCAACACTCCTCCACGACGAGAATGGCGAGTGGAAAGCATAGAGAAGGAGGAGCGATTGGGAGGAGGCAAAGAGCAAAGCGGGATATGATAAAAGAAATTTCGGAGGAGGAATGAGGGAACAGAAAGAGCGAGACGGGGGGGACGAGAAGAAAGAGGAGGGAGGAGGTCGCCAGGGTGAGCACACCGAGTATTGAAAGGTGCTCTTCCAATTTAATTAGCAGTTTGAGTGGAGGACTAAAGTTACAGGGGAGAAGGGGACCCGAGTAAGAGGGTGATTACAGGGAAGTGGGAATTTAGAGGGGGAGAATGAAAGCGTGGTGAAGGAACGGCACTAGAGTAACGGTAGGGCCATATGAGAAGGGCGAGGGAAAGTGAGAAAATAAGGGAAATGAAGCCGATACAAGCCTAGGGAGTCAAGGAAAATAATCAATAATCGAAATGAGAAATAGAATATATTTTAATCTTGAAGGAGAAGCAATTTTCAACTTTTTTCTCAGGATTTTTTTCAAAAGCATTACAAAGGCTAGGTAATTTTTAGTCACTTTTAGCTCCGTTAGTAACAAAAAATAAATTATTAACATGTTTTACGATCTACTTTTTACGGTCTAATTTCATAAACGAAATTTTTCAAACGTTTCTATCGTAGTGCCCGTTACAGAAACTACATTTCTGCCTAAACTTCGCCACCAATTCCTATGTCTCTAAGAATAATTTTCAAGAGAAAAATTTCAATAAAGCAATTTGTTATATGTAAATATTTCTAAAATTAATCTTTGGTCTTTAAATCTATCACAAAATCACATTTAATAAGCAACAATTATTAGAGATATTTAATACTGTTTTCAGCTCTTGAAAAGTATTTACAGGCCTATGTACAAGGACATAAAACAAAGAGGACAGTAAAATACAAAAATAATTTAGTTACGATATATGGAGAGAAATACCGAAACTTACGACTGATAAAATAAAAAATACAATGATCCCAAAGCCGTTATGAAGGGAAACAAGGAAGACAATGGATGTTCGAAAGATGAATAAAATATGCAACGAAAATTAACAGTGGAGATAAATGGATTCATATTCTAAGCAAGTAAAGACAAAAGAATTTACCGTTATTTTACCTATCATTCACAGTTTACAGGCCTTTAGAAGACAATTAACTGA
Source organism: Rhinocypha anisoptera (assembly GCA_011762765.2). Classification (NCBI taxonomy): domain Eukaryota; kingdom Metazoa; phylum Arthropoda; class Insecta; order Odonata; family Chlorocyphidae; genus Rhinocypha; species Rhinocypha anisoptera. The sequence goes on along the minus strand of WURS02130194.1, from coordinate 8,905 downwards.
AAAGGCCTGTCAAGTCAGATGAGCTCCTTTGAAGTTATAGTGTTGAGACAGTGACATGCAGACGACGAATAACGCTGAGAAATTTTAGCTTGACACTTTGCTGAATTAATTCAATTTTAACGTTGAATTAACATAACACTGAAGGAATTTTTGATAACCGGTGTATTCCGAAAAATTTATTATTTCACTATTTTTACTCTTATCAATCTTGTGAAAGATTCAATGGCATTACATAATATACTAATATTTATATTGTTCCATATGCTATATCAGAATAAATATACGCAATATCTTTATCGTAGAATGAAAACCTCTTGCACCTTTATAAGTGCACTTAATGATATAAAGAAAATTTCAAATTATACTTAGCCCACAGAGGCATTATTAAAACACGTATTTATATTAAAAAACAGCCTGTATAAAAAACTTCATTCTTGGTTACTATATTAGCTGATTATCTGCAAAAACTCAATATTCACAAACTTTTGAAATAAAATACTGATGTACAATAAGGTTTTAGCACACATTTTTTGTCGGCTGGATGTTCACAATATGTGGATGTCAGCATTGTACTTAGTATATTACTATTAATTAACCTAATACTATTATTGTTCCTTATATTCTTTTTGAAAATTCTTCCAAACATATTAAAGCAAATAACACTTTCATGAGATAGTTAAAAATGATAACCTTTCATTTTAACGTCGTACACTAATAGTAAGTGTTAAATATTAGCAACAATACAATGCTTTGGAGATTGCAAACCAGCAAATCTCTATTTAAAAAGTTTAGGATTGTACAAATGATGTAATATTGACAGAAAATGGCTTAAATTTGCATAATCCCCGTTCTTTCGGATGGGTGTATTTAGCATAGATAACGGTGTTATAGCCACCAACGTTCTAGATTCTTAGAACGAGGATTTTTGCGCTCCTCAAAGTATCTTGTCACTCAATTGTCGTCTTAATTTTTTCATGGAATAAATTACATCTATCCCATTGATTATATACTAAGGCAAATGAATATAGACCCCAGTATAATATAAAGAATTCCATGTCCCTACATCATGATGTACAGTAGTTTTACTGTGAGGTTGCGTTTAAGCATATAAGACATCGTTTTCAAGGCTCTTCCATAAAATTACAATATACAAATTTTATGAAAAATGACAAATAGATGCAGAACGTACACCATAATGTAATCTATACAGAGAACCTTGAGTAGTACATGTTGTACCATTCGGCACATACACATGGTACGAAACGAAATCACCGATGTCCAGCGCAACAGCGCGATAAGTCGAGGCGAACGGTCTTCTTTACGACATTCTGTAATATGAGTGGACGGGAATAAGATTTCACCCTACTGAACGAGAGCACCGTTGCTGCGAGTCTGCGATACTCTTCCGGATAAAAATAATAAAGCAGGGCTCGAGACATACGCTCGCCTCTCCCGCGTAACGACGTGAAGGCATCCGCATCAATGTGCGGTGGCACGGTGCGGGGAAACCAAGTTTTCTGGGACATAAAAAGAAACCCCACCACCTACCCTCCAATCCTCTCTTTTCCCGTTTCCTACGTAGTAACGTGCGTCATATTATCCCGTGAATACGCTCGTTCTAGTGAAGTTGGAAGAGCATTTGTTGTGAAGGCACTCCTCATTGAGATCATGTGAAGTCACCCGAGAACTAACGTTGAAGCAGTTTACTGAAAAACACAATGTCAACTTTGGGAATACTAAAAATATAGTTTAAATTTATGATAACGAGAAGAATATACCTAATAGGTGACGAAAAAAGATTCAAATACAGTAGTATACACTCAATAATTTATATTCCAGTAATGCTGCAGGAGCCAAATTAAATTTTCGACCAGGAGATTTTATTGCAAAATATGTTAAATGTCTTAAAGTCAGAAAAAAGTTTTTAATGCATTTATTATGACGTGATACAAAAATACTAGGAACAAAAGTCACCATTTTATACTGCGTGATTTATAACAATGTATTAGAAATATTTAAAAAGTTATTAATCATATCTTCAATTCACTGCTAAGGTAAGAACATGCACTTAAACATACCAAGTTATCTATTTTGTATCCTATTTTAATCAAATAATAAAAATAAGAGTTAAATGTCTTCAAAAATGTATCCCTAAGTAACAAGTCAGTCAGTGTATTAAGTTCTAAAAAGAATAGTATATATGGTTACCAAATGAAACCTCAAACTCAAGTACTTAGTTACACTTCTAAGACAAGTAGTTTTGAATCACATACACAATCAAAAAACAAAATAACGCTCATCACATTCAGACAAGAAAATAAGCGTTCACTTTATTTTACCATTGGAATAGATGGTAGGCGGTTGTAGCATATATGACTATAAGAAATTTAACTCTTTCAATTTAATTGCGTCCAAGATAAATCATTATCTTCTATGTAGACGATTTTAAAATTTTGGAATGTTGTAAATCGGATATATTTTCGAGCTGGAGTATATATGATTGAAAGCAGCAAAGAAATTTTCATTCTTTGGACTTAATTTATTCCTTAGGACTCCTTAATGGTCGCTTCTCTTATATACATTATTTATTATATAGCATTCCTTCACACACAAAGATGCATACAGGTGAATGCCAAAATCTATTTCATTATTAGGTAATTATTGCAAGATATTTTAATTTAAAATGTTACTTTCCATTTTCAATGATAGTACGTAGCTATTCACGAAAAATAATAACAAGATTACAAAATAATCACTATCCAGAAATGAATAAACAATCAAACTTCTTTATTCCAAAGTTCTGATGCCTACAGATGACAGGTTCCAGATGCTGAAGGTTATAGAATAGTACAAACTGCAAATAATCACCTGATTCAACGTTCTCATAGTTATTTGAAGGAGGAAAACAGTAGCTAAGTAGGGAAAAAAGAGTAAAAGGTGAAGGTTATATAAGACTTTTGTTATAAAGCCAGACGGGGCGGGGGTTAAGAAGTAGGATAAGGGCTTATTGGCTTCCGAAATTTTGAGTTGGTAGACGGGTGCGCGAAGACTGAGGTGCGGGAATCCCCACTAACAGGAAAGGTTTAATAGGAGAAGGCAAGGATTGTAGGGAAGTTGTGGACTGGAGTGCAGGAAAAGCACGCCGGGGTTAAGAGAGGAAGAGGAGGGGGATTGTTGATGGCGGCACACTCCGCGAAAGTTACACAGCTCAAATGGCGGGTAACAAGTGAGCGGAAAAAGGAGGGGAAGAGATTTTACGTGAAGTTAGGGGCTCAGGAAATAAAAATAAAAAGCGAAATCTACCACGTCGCTGAAGGAGGAGACAAATTTTTTCCCTTTGGTTCAAAAAAAGAAGACATGAATATCGATCTCCTAGGGGCATGAAATTTATTCGGAGTCCTTTTCCTTGATTACGGAAAGTGGAACGAAAACTTATTTAATTGGCATTAATTACACAAGATGACAAGTGATTTTCAGGCAAGTTTACTCAGAAAGTTCCAAATTATACAGCATGGTTTACTGTCAACCCCTACTCCAGCAATTCGGCTCAACCACTTTTACGACACAAAAACCTAAGAAACTATCAAAAAGAAGAATGTCTTACGGAGGGTGAGATTGGAAAAACCTGAGATGAGAAGACTGAAAAAGACCAACAGAGCCGGTGCAAATGTGAACCTTTACAAACTCCATACTCTAAATAAAGTCTTACACCGGATAAGGAAACCCGACACCAAAATATAGTTATAAAACTTACGCCATAAACTTCGTCTTTGTTTGCGCTAAATTCCTCGTAATTTCGGACTTCCTCGAAAACAGCACAGGTCTGTATCATCCATTTCTCGGCAGGTACGCGAAGGTTTTTAGAATCCATCCCGGGAGAATGTTAATTTATACACCATCATTAAACTCCAGCATGTTTGATTTCTATTACCCCATTAGGAAATATCTCCTCGCTCCACCTTCGAAAGATTACTGCCGAATTGAGCAGAAATATAAAATTCAGACAGCCAAAATAAATCGAAGACAAGGAAAAATTTCGGAAAAATTAGAACGCATTGCTAATTTTCATAGATAGTTTCAAAGTTCATGAAAGACTTTTTACAAAATATCTTATTAGCATTGCGACGTATATAACGACCTTAGTAAGATAGTACTCATTATCTCAATAAAGGTTTGATTTATATTTAAATATATGAGGTGTGTCCCAAAATTATTCGGCCTGTGTCCCTAACTCCACGCGAACTCGTTCGGGGACCTTTATGGGATACGAGTGTAACCAGTGACACCACATGAATCCACCGGTTACCACAAAGGACCACGGAAAAATTCCAGCGAATGCTAAGAGCTAAGAAGTCGCTCAAGACAACTTGGAAATGGTCACTAATGATGAAAATGCCTCCAAAAATATCAATGTTGATGACAAACCGTTGGTTTAAGGATATGATCCCGAAACAAAACAACAGGCTTCGCAGTAGAAGCTTCCATCCGAGCAACGGACGAAAAGCACTTTAAAGTCAAAGCAAACTCAAGTCCATGTTGATTGTTTTCTTCGATTATGAAGGTATTTTGCATCATAACTTTGATACAAGAGGTCAAATAATCAATAAAGAATTTAACTTGGAAGTTATGAAAAGATTGCTTGGCGCAGTGAGAGGAAAACGGCCGCGTATTGGGCGAGCGGTGACTGGTTTCTTCACCATAATAATCCCCCAGCGCATTCATTGCGTTCAAGAGTTTTTGGCAAAACACATCATTACACATTTTTTCCACCCTCCATACAGTCCAGACGTAGTCCCCCTGTGACTTTTGGATGTTCCTAAAATTAAGAATTCCCCTTAAATGGCACCAATTTCAAGACATAGAGACGATTCAGAAAAATGCGATGAGTGCACTAATGGCCATTCCAAAAACTACCAGAACTGCTTTAGCATGTGAAAGCACCAATGGGAGCGTCTTGTTCAGCGGAGTGGGGATTACTCTGAAGGTTGCCACCAGTCGAATGACAGAAAAAAATAATGTCAGCGCATAGTTATCGGCACAAGTAGGATAGTTTTGGGAAACACCTCGTATTTCTGGAAAAATCCTAAAACGAATCCTTGCTACTAGATCATGTGGAAATTACATACTCCGTAGAGCGTCTGCGTTATAGATACATAAACGAATAAAAAATGTAACTAAAAATAGGGAATAATGCATGAGAATTAAACATGATGATTGGAGTGAGCATTTTACCGTGTGGTACACCATAATGAAGCTATAGAATGAAACATTAATTTCATAACTTTATACAGCGACCAGTGAGAGTGCAATAAATGAAACAAAGGTTTCATTCGAAAAAATTCAGTTATCTAATTAAATTCAATATTAAATCATGTCATGAAGTTAGGACGTATCAGCTTTATCCTGTATTCTCTGGCCACCAAGTAAAGGTTATTACGCGGGCCGAGAAAATAACATGCTCAGATGACACACCTTTGAATTTTTAATGTCATTATAAAACTAATTAAAACATGCTAGTAATGAAAGGGAAGCCATTATAAAAACTTCCTTCTCAATGTATGCTGATTCGGATTCATCAACGACGAAGTCAGAGACAACCCCTAATTTACAACACACATACTCCTTCAAATTCGTTGAATTTCCATATATATAGTGTTGGCGAAAATTTAAAAGATTAATATAGTTCCTTTTATGGTACATTTCCCTTTTACGGTAATTTTATGTATTTGCGGCGAAACACATGTAAAAGACGTGAGTTCCTGAAGGTTATGATGGCATGAAAAAAATTGAATAAATATATTTTGGAAAAACTTATATACTCGTATAGGAATAAAATGTAACACATTCTAAATATATGATAAACATTCATGGCAAAACATTAATTATACGGGAACATTATTATATCATATTAAACATACGGGAATTATACGGGAACAATGTCAAACTACATATAGTTAAGATGCCCACGAGATAACTAAAAAAACTTATACAATACCTTTTCCAACTTTGATTTCGTTCACTTTGATCTCTAATCGTGCGAGGGGAAAATGACATTTTAAATCTATAGATTCAACGATCCATCTCCCTGAATTTTTTTGAGTGATCTTATCTACAGTACCTGGCCTCCTTTTCGGGGAAAAGAGAAAAAGAAATGTAAGGTTGCCTCGGCATCGAGGATAATTTGTGTACCGCACACGAGGTTTCTTAATATATGACATTTTCCCGTGCAGAGAAGAAATGTCTCCTATAGGTATTCGCGAGAACATAGGAGTGAACCTTCCATACTTCTCCCAAGGTATTCTTTTGGACAGTGAACACGTTCTATGGACACATTATTAGCGGGTTTTTACTTCATGAGGTGCATTATCATCAGATTTCTGCACTATCGAGGTGACATATCTATTAAAATCGACCGCAAAGTTAGTGTGACGTAGTGATGACGTCATGAGCACAAAAAATTCATCACGGGAGCAAAAGTTAAAGCGGGACCGAAATTCTTGTGAAAACAAACTGAAGGAGCCACTTACCAGAAGCTCGGATATTTCTAGACGTCGTACCTCGTGCGGTACAAAGGGAAAAATGCAGATGAATTACCACCGACCGATTGACCATCCGATATTGTGTTGGAAATTAAAATAGACAAACACTTGTATTTTCCTCTTTAAATTTATTAAAACCACGAACTAGGTCCTAGAGTAATCTTGAGGTGACAAACTCAAGAAGGCATATTATAGGAGTCGTGACCCGGGTCGTGTTTTTTATTAACTTGAAGCAGATATGACAAGTGACTTTCTTGTATGGAATTTTTCCACGACGGGAAGCCCGAGTCTCTACGATTTATCGAATATAATATTGTGCACTGATCTCACCGATAATCACCAATATTACCATATTCGTCGGATCTATGCACAGTATCTAATATATGATGTTCTGAAATCACTTTTCTGGAGTGCGATGAAGAGTGAACTCTAGCAGATATTTTAAAAATCTTGTTACTAAAATTGATTGTTCTGGTGTATTTTATTTTTACTAGTGCTTCTGAAGTACAATTATTCCTCTATTCACACACGAACAATATTAGCAATTTTTAAGGTAGTTCAAATTTGCTTTTAAAAATATCTACACGCCCTGCTATACTGTATCCTAATTCTCATCATTCTATTTTATTTGGTCAACCTCTATCATTTTCCGTAACCTAAAATAGTAAAATATGACACTTTACGCTATATGCACGTATTAAAATATACTACTCTGTATATTATTACATTTCCGGTCTGATCCATTGATATAAAAGACAGAGTTATTAATGTCTTTAAAAGTCACTATAACATAATTGAAGAGTTTTGCACGTCTCCACCACAGATACATATTTATTAAAGAATGACTTGTAAAACAACGCATTGCCAAAGACTATATTTGTAGACAACGATGAAAATTAAATATATTGAAAAAATGTTAAAAACAAGGCAAATTTGCATATCACAGTGGATATTATATCATATTTCAGAATAATACTATCGTCCTCTAGTATATGGATCTCCATTTTCGAGAAAAGCTTCTAATTTAGCGTTTATGAATTTAATCATCATTAGTTTATGCGCATTACTTTCTAATAAATCGTAATACAATATAGTACATTGTAATTTCGCAAATCTATACTTCGATAATACTATAAATTTTAATTACGATCGCATGACTGATGCACTTGTATAAACGTAATTTTCAATTTTTGGAAATGAAAATAATTTATTCTGTATGATCGAATGTGAATTTTACCTATAAATTTGTTATATGTGGGAGATTTACTTTCCAAATACTTTATTATAAAATAAAAGCTGTCCTCATTGAATCCCAAGCGATCGATTTCCATTGAATGTGAGTTATCTCTAATGAGAAATAGCAGGATTTTTTACTTCCCATTATTAAATTTCCCAATTATGCGTATAACGAGCGTCGGTCCAATCAGGTAACTGTGGGGCGGTAAAAATTCAATTCTGGAACTCAAACGTCAACACTAATTGAGGTCATGCATAAAATGGTAAAAAATTAATAAAAAATCACTCTGCAAAAGCTTCCCTTTAGTGTTAAAATCGATCAATTAAGGAGAAGTACTTTGTTCAACAGAGTAAAAAAAGAAAAAGCGGAGTTCAAAATTGCTGTTACAAAAAAAATATTTTCGTTATTTAATACTATACGCTGGCCCAGTTAAGCAACTTGAAGTGGACGCATTTTTATTCTGGTTGCTTAGTCTCATTTGGCAAGATAGTGTTTTTATCATAATGTTAACCAAACATCAAAATGTTAATTGCAACATACGAATAAAAAATCATAATGAAAATATTAAAAATTTATAGTTAAAACCCAGTTGTAACTTTTCTTGAAAAAGTTATCCCTATAAAAATATATAATTTACACGGTATGAGAAAATTACCTCTTAAATTCATCTCTGAAATGCGATAAAACTACCATAAATGGGAAAAACATCGATGCTAACAGGCGATTTGATATAGTTCTTTTTCCGATTATTTCAAAACAAAACATTATATTCATCAATTTCATATTTACTGGGACTCCCTAAAACCAGTTTACAATATTTTCTTTGTCCCAGATACAAATTGAAATACAAAGATACAATGTTCCCTCCTCATTAATTGCTATGCAAACATTATCTTACAATACAACTTCATTAAATTAAAAAGGCAAATTTATAAAATTGTGTATGCATAATATGACCTATTTATAACACACAGATATAAATATATATATATATATATAATCTTGTATAGGATTTGGGAAAAACAGGATAGGAAAACATAAAAGACGAACAGAAGGGAATAGTATATTTCACGGAAAAAATATGCCACGACCAGGAATCGAACCCGGGACCTTCCGATTACATGTCGGA
>WURS02130085.1:0-22432 GCA_011762765.2 Rhinocypha anisoptera | reverse complement strand
AAGAGCGGAGGAAACTAAGGAATTGTGGGGTAAAATAAGAAAAAGAAGAATAAGGTGGATAGGACACATCCTGAGGCATAATGGGTTCGTGAGTATAATAGAAGGAAAAATAGAGGGGAGGGCCCCTCGAGGAAGACCAAGGGACAGATATATAGGGCAAATTATTAGAGACGTTAGAAGGAAGACTTACCAAGGAGCAAGAGAGCTAGCACTAGATTGGAAAGGATGGAGGGCTACAGTCAACCAATCTTCGCATTGAAGTACTGATGATGATGAAACAAGATGTAAAAAATACAAAATAAGTTGAATTTAAAAAATTACAAATACACTGAAATTTCACAATTTTTATTAAACTCATGACCCGGGTTTCACCACAGCATGGCATCATCACAAAATAAGTTGATCTAATGCTGCCCCTTGGGATCAATACCTACTTTCAACTTTCATAACATATAAACTGCTTTCGTTTGTTTAGTGAAATTAAAGCAGTTGTATGAATCCTATAGCAGTTTTCTGTCAAGATCAAAACCAAGTAGTTTTATATTTTCTAAGTGATATAACAAGGTACCAAGAGAGATGTATACAAAATTAAGTGTATTAATAACTGAAAGATTTTTATTGAGAAAAATGACATAATCATAGAATAAATCAATAGTGCTACTGATTATAATATGATTTGTTTCCCTCCATACCAGTACATATATGTATTATTTACAGTGAGTAGAGTCATATCAATACTGTTTTCCCATAAAATAAGATCCACTGGCAAAAAATTACCTATTAATTTAAAAAAAATTCATTTAGATAGCTCAGTGATAAAATGGCTCACTGGCACTATAAGGGTTAATATATATGATGAAAATATAGTTTTATGATCCTTATTGCCAGCTGGACAGACAATAAAATCTTACACGAAAGCTGCAGATGTAACCAGAACTGAGAATTGGTTCCTCTGGGTCCAAGTCACGAAAGATGTACATCCTTGTCTTTTCCATTGCAGCAAGCTGCAAAGGATTGTCAGAAGCCCATCTTGCATCCCAGACATCACGCCTCTCGAAAGAGGACACCAGAGACTGCTCTTCACCAGAGGAGGTGAGATCAACCAACGTCAACATTCCGTTCACATCAATCACAGAGAGCCTCCTGTTGAATTAAATTTCTATTTGGTAAATATTTTATAGATTAATTTCTCTGAGAACATAATACAATGACACCAAAGTAATACTGACATGAAAAAAATAATCACTAAGCTCTTTAACTTAGCGTCTCTCAATTTTTTATATTTGCTTCAATAACTAACAGGATAAGGATTATAAACAGCCATCATACATGAATATATGGCCAATTTATTCTCTCAGAACAAACATAACACACAAATATAGAGATATTCTGCAACATGTATCTGTTGAACAAAATTTTACAATTAGCAGAAAACCTAGCTCCTATCTTTTTTATGTTGATTAACTTAATTTTTACTGTGGGAACAGTTAATCTCTAAACTGTTACATTTAACTGTTTGTCGAATCCATTTTAGCTGATGAAATGCTGCTTCAATTTACTCAGAAATATTTCTAACTTCCAAACAGTGCACCACAAAATGTCTATATACTTCTAGGTAAATGAAAGAGCACTTTTCCACAAATACCATTATTGTGGAAAAGTGATCTTTCATTATATAGATGGAGTTCTTCCACCATGTCTCACCTGGAAGTGTGTCTATTTACTTACGTTGAGTCAGAGTTGATGGCCATCTGGTTAGGCTTTGCTATAGCTATGTGTGTCCCTAAAAGGGCAAGGCTAGGATGGAGGGCATAACGCTGCAGTTGACCAGATTCCCTGCCAATGATGAGTAACTGATCGGAGGATGCCAAGCAGCATATTGGATCATTTGTACCCTGCTGTTGTATAGGATGAGATGCCAATAATTAGGCTGGTGCAATACACAACATGAGGGTAAGTAAAAAATGCAAAACCATTTCCATCAAATGCTTATAGGTTCTTGTTTATTCCATTTATATCGGTAACCATATATTACACTAATGAACAACTTCAAAGACAATCACTAGTTAAATAATTTTTAATGCCAAGTAACTCCAATTAGTTAAATGAAAAACACTGTGGTATTATTAAACCTTTTAGGTCCACACCTAGGAATACCTTATTCCATTTTCATGTTATTAGCTAGGGTGTCCAGAGACATCACTGGGAATTTAATCCAAGCCCCCAAGCCCAGTAGCTGAATGCTCTACCCACTGGGCTACTCCAACCCCTTATGTGAGTTGAGAAAATGCCAAAAATGGAGTAGGATAAATGACAGGGGATGACTATATGAACATAACAAGGTAAACCAAAATCCAGCAAAAGAGAAATTGTAGTCCCATCTAGTGTTGTGATAGATATTGAGGGGAGATAAGAAAAAGGAATGCTTGGTGAAGTGTATTTTGTAGCTGTCTGTAAGCTCTATAATGTTGAGATTTAATCTGAAGGGCTGGTAGAAAACCATTTGGATCCACCAGTCCCACTTCACCAGGTTTAGTGAATGGCAATGTTCCAATGAGTATTTAAAAGTTATTGTCTCAGGCATAACTTTATGGAATTTGCTCAGCATGTTGGAGTAAGAGAAACACTTAGCAATTCCACACAAATTTAATTTTTAAAAATTCGACCCGGGTTTCGAGAGGGCTGTCATCATCACCTGATGATGACAGCCATGTCGAAATCCGGGTCGAATTTTTAAAAATTAAATGTGTGGAATTACCTAATGTTTCTCTTACTCGAGTATTTAAAAATTAATATTTGATGCCATCAAACAACAAAGGTGGAGAACAAAAATGCACCATAGATTTAACCATATGATGAACTTAAAGGCAAGAATTTAATATCAATTTCATTATAGCATAGAATGGATGGTTGCAGAAAATAATGGCCCAAGGGGAAGTATGTGTAACCATACGGTAGTACATAATATGAATCTTAGAACATGGATTTACTGTTCATCATGTCCGAATAACGCCATCACACAAAACACTCATTTTATTTTTTGGCAGTAAAAACTAGTTTGGTGGTAAACAATCTTATCTCTATGACTAAAAAAGTCTAGTATCTATAGATTTGGTCCCATTACAATGTGAGACAAGTAAATTCAACCTTTACAGATGTACGGAAGATGTGGAAATTTAATTCAAGTCTAATATTGTGTTAAGAAGAGAAATTAGAGCAAGCAGAATCCATCACCAACCCGAAAAGCAGGATAACATGGGAAGGATGAAGTTTTATACACATGAAATGTACATAGATTAGCTTAAGCTATGAAAGCATTTACGCCAAAGAGGCAACTACTATTCTCAAGGAAGGTATCACTACAAACACGGAAGCAGTATGTAAAAATGCTCATATGGAGCATGGCACTCTATGGATCAGATACATGGATTATTGGAAAAGGAGACCAGAGAAGAATAGAAACATGATCCTGAAGGATGATGCTGAAGTGGATGGATACAGTTATATATACTGGAACGAGGAAGTGCACAGAGGAGGAGAAGAGTATTAATCAGTTTGGAGTATGATACGAAAAATAAGAAGATGGATAGGACACACCCTGAGGCATAGTGAGTTCATGAAGTATATAATAGAAGGAAATTAGAAGGTAAGACCCCGTGAAGAAGGCAGAGGGACAAATATATAGGGGATATTATAAGATACATTAGAAAGAAGAACTCCCAATGGGTAAGAGAGTCAGCACTGGATAGGAAAGGATGGAGGGCTGCAATCCACCAATCTTCAGATTGAAATACTAATGATAATTGTATAAAAAGAACCTAATACTAGCCACAAATGTATGGTAAAGTTGCACTTGGGGATAATAAAAGTTGGGAGAATACAATAATCTATGTTGATTCTTAGTTTCTTACTAGGATTTGTTTTCTTTTTTTTCACAAGTTAGAATAATATATTTTTCAATCAAATTTATATTCACAATATACAGTATATCATTTAATTTTAAACATATAATAAGGTCCTGCTAAGCCCTAAAATATAATATGATCAATAGTGATAGTAATTCATGTACTTTCAATGTAAAACCAATAAAAAAGAGATACATTAGAATACAACAATTTAGAAATGTGACAAAACTTACTTTAACTGACTGGTCAAAATGCCACAATGGATTAGGAATGCCAATTGGAGTATCATCAACATGATAAATCTTGTCCTTCTTCTCATGCAATACAGCTGAAAATAAAAGTCAGTAAGGTTTAGTAAGCAATGATACTAAATAACTATTAAGATAAAAAACATTTTGTTCCAGGGAAAAACAATACATAACAGCAATTATTTAGCCCTTTATTAAATACAGAGTGCATTTAAACATTTGTAAAAATACTGAAACTCATGGGATGACAAAATAATTAACTCTGGATAAGTTATTAGCTACTTAGAAACAGCCCTGGGAAGCCTTACTAAATAAACTATGGTAATCTGTTTTTTCTATAAAAAATCAATTATATGACTAACTATAAAACTATTTATTACTGATATTTATTATGTAAACAATACATGCATTAAATGCCTAAATAAAGGTGGAACCTATTATAAAAAATGGAATAAAGTTTGTACCTTGAGTGAAGAAACACATTTATTTAGAAAATATGCATTTTCTTTTAATTACTCTGACCTACAACAAATTACTTTCTGGAACTATCTCATTTGCCTACTGTAATAAATGAAGATTCACTAAAAGTAAGGGAAAATGAAATGCCCTAGATAAAAACAAATAAACCAAGTATGAGTGTGTTACAGTAAATGAGTTGAACTTCGTCAATAAAATCTTTCCAAGCATACAAATATCATTCCAGACTGTCATACTGAGCTGAAAGGATTACATGCCACTTGGAATAGACAAGACAGATAACATGTCAAATCCAATTTAGTCTTTATTTGCTGGAAGTCACTCACATATCCTATATTGCAAGAAGTTTTTGAAAGACATGCATGAACATAAGCATAGGAACCTCCAGGGATCAAAGAAAGTGAGATACAGGTTGCACTTTTTGGGAACCAGTAGTTGAAAACTGAGCATATGCATTTTAGGATTGACATGTGAGATATGATGGAACGCTTGAGATGGCGTTGATAAAATGCATTTTCAGGTGCTGTGTCTGCGTATGTTGACTTGAGTTGACAACAGTTTCACTAGCCATCCTGCTAGCGTCTTCAGGTTGAAGCTGAAGAGCATCTGAACAATGCTTTGGAAACCTTCATATGAATTACGGAAATGAAAATCACTTGGTGAACTCCACAATTTTTTTTTTTTCGGGAGTTCAAAAATTTGTGGAGTTCACCAAGTGATTTTCATTTCCATAATGGATAACTTCCACATATCACGCCAGCAAGTATTACTGCTTCATATGAATGTTTGAGATATTAACTTCATTGTGAAATCTATGGAAACCAGAAATTTCATTTGATGAGTTTAGAGTTTTCCTCAGTGTTCTCAAATAAGATGCATGTGTGACTCATTTAGATGAAATCACAGCTAATAAGCTTTCTAATTCCTGTGGCAATCTACTTAAAAAAGAACCAGATGTGCAAGATTATAGTAATAATAAAATTTAAAGATATATTGAATACTTTAGTTAATACCACTTGTATAAACTACATGGTAAGTCAACAGATTGGAGTTTTGTCTAGTTAGAAATAATTTTTTTACCTTAATTTAGATAATGGAAACCTTAATTTTAAATAGTAATATTACCATGTCCTAGAATAAACAGACAGGTCAAGAATTGCTCTAATAAATAATTACCAGTGGAAATCTCGATTGCTGATCTTGATTTGGGTGTCCGGTATCGCCACAAAAGAAATCGGTCTTTGGATGCTGCAAACACATGACTGTTGTTCATTGAGATCCAGAATGGCTCAACATTAACATATTTTGCTGCAAAAGATGTAAATATTAGGCAAAGTATGTGTCATAATAAATCACAAGTAAATTTGAATTCTCTTAACATCTGTAAACATCAGAATCCAACAGCTGGTATACTGAAATTATTATACTTTGTAAGAAGTCTCACTTTCTGATAAAAAAAACATCATTTTTTAGCATGCGATACATACTATCAACGGGAGTTCCAATAGCATTGCATAATATGAGCCCATATTTTCCCTTAATTTCATCTTCCCTTGAGTTGACATTTGGTGAATCTTCTTCTAGAGTTGCTAAAACACAGTGATCCCCCGAAGAGGCCATTCCATACAAGAATTTTACAGTTTTGGTGTATAACTGAAAAAGGCATTTAAGTCTACATTAGGCTAGTTTAAAATCAATTGTATGAATAATGTGTTGTTTGATACCACTTGTGGCTTATAACAATGTTGTGTCCTATGTCATATTATGTATGTATCATAATTATGATTCCT
This sequence comes from Rhinocypha anisoptera, assembly GCA_011762765.2. Classification (NCBI taxonomy): domain Eukaryota; kingdom Metazoa; phylum Arthropoda; class Insecta; order Odonata; family Chlorocyphidae; genus Rhinocypha; species Rhinocypha anisoptera. Next base: position 16,012 of record WURS02130085.1, on the reverse strand, counting down.
GGACAAATAAAGATTATGTATTATTATTTTTAATAATAGACTTAATGTGGATGTTGCATATATTCTCATCAATCTTTACTAATATATTTAAATTACATTATTCAGAGTATATATAAATTAATAATTGCAGAAACACTTTCAAAATAGAAAAAAATGTTTAATATATGATACTTGGAATCAATATTCTGTAAGTAGTATTCTGGTTATCGAATAACTTCAATTATTTGTCATTCATACATAGAAAAGTATTGAGCTCTAAATAATATATTCTTGCTTGAATAAAATTCCAGGCCAGTAAAGAGAATGAATGGTTTTAATGTTAATCAGACAGATTTCATGGGTATACTGATGAGATGTTAAAGTACCTACAGAATTTTCAATTTAGACCTCACACAATATCAGAAACACTAAATAACACTATTGCAATGAAGGGAGGATCCCAACTAGTGAAGCGTGAAACCATATCTTATGAAAATGTAGTCTATGATACTGCAAGAGTCTAACAAACCCTAAATGGGCTACTAAAAACCTAAATGGACTACTTTCTTAGTTAAGCCACAAAATTTATAAATGTATTTTATTATAGTGTCAGCCTTAGCTTTACCTCATTACTAGTAGTTTCCCAGAATGTTACATTAGTACCAGTGACTGGCTCTTGGCTATACACAGTTCCTTCTGCAGCAGTAATCCTAGGTGGACAATGGTGGGCATAAACCAAAGTTGTAGCCAAGTAACACCACTTATACTGTGGTCGAACATTGGCAAAATAAATGTGTGAGTCAATAGCAAAAGCTAATCTGAGAGAGCCAAATCCATCCCATGCCAATGCTGATATCTGTCGACCAGGCATTCTTAAAGTACGTAGACACTGTAAATATATGGAGGGGTCAGCAAAATATTCTAACGAATACAATATATACATATCCCATGCATATTATATAAATCCGGTGAATGGGAGATAAATTTATGTGCAATATAATCAATTTTTGCTACCAATAATGACACAAAAAGGATATTTGGAATTAGTGGTAGCAGAACCACCATCTTCAAGCAGAGAAAAGCGAACTATGCATATATATATATATAAATTTATTTACATTTTCTTGAACATCCATGTCATTACACCAACTTACCTCCCATTTCCTTGTTCCACTCTCCTAATCTCTATCCATCATTGCACAGAATACTTAATCAAGTCAAGTATACTTAATTATAAAAGAAAGTGAACTTCCTTAAATCTTAATCAAATGACTCAAAGGTAAAGTCTAAATATCTCACTTTTTGTAGAGTGATAAAAAATTTTAGTTACAAACTGCCCAGGATCACTTACCTCCCCTAAAGGAGAATAGAAAAGGACTACATTTGTTTCCTTTGTGTCTGGTTGGTTAGAGGGCATAGATCCAGCGACAGCAAGGACACTCCCATCCTGATTCCACTGACAGCAGACAGCCTTCATTCCACAATCAATAACAACAGGAGCTGACAATAACAAAGTTATAAAGTGCTTTAAACTGATAGCAAGAGACCATACAGGATATTAACTACAGGTAAGAGTTTCACAAAATTAAAACTCTTTACATTTGAGAAAAATACACAAACAATAAAAAAATTAGAATAGTGATATTTGATCAATATATAAAATGGTTTAAAAAATTATGATCTTTATATTTTATATACTGTTTTCTTCTGAAACTTTTTCTAAAACTAAGGAGTTGTTTATCAGATTTTGGAGATATTTTATGGCTGCACATTTTCTGATATCTTTCTGAAGAAAATAGTTTTTGGAGGCACTCCAAACTCTGAGTAATTTCAAACATGTGTCTTGTTTGGTATTACTTCTTAAATCAGTCCCCACTGGATGAAATTCACTTGTCCCACCTCTTTTTCCAGTGTTTGACAAAATTTTGGTAACCAACCTTGAGCCAATTTATGGTATATCCTTTTAAATCAACTTATCTGTTTTCACCACTATTTCTTATGGCGAATAACAATCTCTCCATGAAGGTGTTTCTTCACATTAGAAAACAGGTGAAGTCACATTGGACTAAACAGAGAATGAGGTCCACACTTCACACTGATTTTCTTGAGATATTCAGTAACAAAATTTTTAAAATGGAGCTTTGCATTAAAGTGGTTCAGTATGCTTGTGGTTGTTCAGAAAGGTGGCCTTTTGCGATTGATATGGTATTGAAGAAACGTCAGTATATTCCTATACTATATTCCACATTTACATTTAAGTGTGCTGGTATGACATTCAAATACACCATTTTCTGGATAATGCAAGATGATATGAACATAGTCATTCATTGGAAAACACCTTTAGCTTTTTGTTTAAGTGGTGGTGACTACATGGTACAATAAAGAGGTGGTCATAATTTTTTATCAACTTAATTTATCATACAAATATATTTAATTTTATGTTATATTGTCAGCTTTATGTGACACAATTTTATGTTAAATTGCCACCTTTATGTGTCACATAAAGCTAAATATTTGCATGATAAATTAAGTTGATAAAAATTGTGATAACCTCTATTGTACAACCATCATGTCGTTTATGGGCAAATTATAAATTCAGTGTATGCCTCACCAAAAGTGTGGATTGATTTATAGTCTCTAAGGATATTACTTTTCTTCTCATGTAACATTTTTTATCACCTTATACAATGAAGCTAATAGGGTACATTTACATACTTCTATACATAGCTTTTCTGCAACTTGGACACATGTACAAGCAATTTACAAGCTCTATGACTATTTACTAAGTGGCACAAGTGATTTCATTATATAAATGTGAAACTAATGTAAATATGTATAGCTATGTTTGTGCTGTTATATTTTGAGGATATATCTATGATGGTGCCAAACAATCTAATGACACATAAAGATTATGATGATCATGGTACTGAACCAATTCTGTCTGGAGTTATACCTATCTTATCAATGTACCCCAGAAAGACAGAAAAGAAAAAGTTTGAGAATGACAAAAATACTTCAGAAGCCTTAAGCAACTTTGGAATATTATTATTATGGAACATGCATCATAAATGACCACACATGAATTCACTAATGCAACAAACACATACCATCATCATTTTCATTTTTCATTATCTGAAGATGCCCATTGTTGAAAAGAATTGCAAGGCAAGGAGAATCAGCTTCCATATAACCATATCTTCCATTATACCACTGAAGCCCTACAACGGTATTAGAAGGTTTATAGGATCCTGTGACAGGCCCCAGATTCAGCTTCATCTAAATTAATAAAAAACAAAAATTAGTCTTTTAAATGGCGTGTGTATAAAATATATATTACTGGGTGAGCAACACATTATGAGTTCATTTTATAAACAACTTCAAATAGTGTGTCTCTCACCAGAAAGTTTCCCTGGTTGTCATAGGCATGAACTTCTCCTCCAACTACACTGAAAAGCAGGAATTTTCCATCAGGGGACCACTCAACGCCAGAAAGAGGCTTCCCTTTTACATCCTTTCCCCATATACGATTTCCATCTACAGATCCAACTATGACTGCACCTATTGTAAGACAAAGTAGTCATAAATATTAGCTAAAAATTCCTTGACATTTGACGAACCTTACTCCTTTAACATATATGTATTTTATGAGCAAATGCGTATACAATCTTATAAAAAAGAGCATTATTTTACCGTCTTCGTAAACAATACATATTTTCTGTCCATCAAAGTTCCACGACATTCCTTTCACTACAGATTTATTCCTGTTGTTTATCATTTCCTCATACCATGCACCCTAAACGAAATGTTCCTCGTTAAAATTTAATCAGCAACGAGACTTGTCTTGAATTAAATATCAACTACCAGGTAATTGAACTTCTTACCTTATACAGCATCCAAACAATAATTAGACCATTTTGATCGCTGCTTGTAAGCTTTTGGTGATGCTCATTCCAAGCAACAACTTGAATTTGACCACTATGGCCTTCTAGAGTTTGATTCATACTCAAATTTGAGGGAGCAGCCAATCCCTTCACTTTGTTATCCTTTCCAGAGTCTAATTTTAATACTTTCAGCATACCATCTTCTCCACCGCATGCAATAAATCCGCATTCCTTGTTCCATGCTAGACAATTTATCTGCGTGCTGTTAGGGATGGCGATCTGAAATAAATAAGGGAATATCATTAATAAATAAGTGAGATTGTCATGCCGTTTTAATTTGCAGAATTTACAATTTCTGAATGACTCTTCAAGACCTCACCTTTTTACTCAAGTAGATAAACATTTTCAGTTACTGCTTCTGATACCACATGCTTAAAATCTTTCCCAAGGGCCGGTGAAGCCATAATAAAACTTCATTATAAACGCAACATCTTCCCCCTTCACTGTGTCTACTTTAAAAATGTTTCCTACGCTCTTCGTCTTCATTGGTCTTCGATGTCTGGTTGGTGCTGCCATCCCCCGAGCGCGGCTAAAACTTGATAAAGCGTACGAAATAGTGCCCTCCGTGATCTTCCAAGAATTGTTAGCGAAGTTACTCACCCCGCCCATCCTACTATAACCCGGTGAGATCTGCGGTGGGAATCTTTTCTTATTCGTCAACAGGTGATTGGCCAGGGTGTATCGTAACTACTATTTTGGTTTGTGCCGCAGAACAAGTCGTTTCTTTGAATTCTTAAACATGGGTGTTTCGAAAAGTGTTTCTTGATTCTCCAAAGTGCTTCAGTTGACTTTACAAACACCTGTGCCTTGCTATGGGTGCTTGATGCAGGTGAGAGGAAGATAAAGCAGGAACATGGCGTCTCTTGTTTGGCGAAAGAAGCGCTGGCGGGATCACCACTTGATCTTGCTGGTATTGTCTTTGAATGTGTGGATCGTTGTGGGACAGAGTAATTATCGCGATGGAGCAGGTTCGAGGGACTATACAAGAGACGGAGTGTACAATCCAGACGGGAGTTATGGGCAAGGAGGCTATCCCGCTTATGGTCCTCAGTGGCCTGGTCAGCAATGGCAACAAGATTGGCAGAATCAAAAGAGACCTCCGCATTACGGAAATGAAGATGACAGGTGAATTTTCTTTATTCTCCTTAATTTTAAATGCGACAGAGATATCCCTCCTGGCACAAGCTCGGATAAAAAAAAATACACTTCACCTATGTGTATGTATCTGTTCGAAAAATTTCATTGGTGCTTCATTCAAAAATCGTTTTTAACACGATGAATTTTTACTTTAATTTTATTGATTAAATTTTTATTGGGGACTTATATTCCTTCGGGTTCTTTCTCTGTAAACATTAGTAAAAAATATTTCAACATTCGGAGAATATATATACTACGCCCCATTGCTGTCATGGAACCTCCGAATAGAGAAGGTGATTTTTTTATATAAGGGTCTTTGTTTGATGTGATATAGGTCATACTCATCAATGTCGGTGACATTATATTAACCGCGCCCACTTCATTTGTCAGATTCTCTTAGACTTTGGAGCATGCGTATTATATTTACTAGGAGCTCCACAACGCGCGAGTTATGGGTCATGAAATACGACTTCATCTGCGTCGTTAATTCATATAAATGATAAATATGAAACCCAAGAAATCACACTGTCTCACCTAGTTAGTCGTATGTTTTTCGCCCCGAAAGTTTTTATGGTCCATATTTGTGAGAAATATTGTCTCTCCGCGATTTTAATGATTTCCTAGACCACCTTAGAAATTTTTATTGATTAAACTAAATGCACACCCGAAAACTTGTGTTTCTAGCCATTTTGGTTTGGGATCGCTGTTGATTACATTCAAAATTACAGTAACTCTACAGTACCATCACAGTCGCAGTATGGCAGGAAATAATAGACAACGAACAGTTTCTCCATTGACTATTTAAACGTATTAGTAATGCGGAATGTGACAATGTAATTGACAATTCACTTTATCGACTTTTTTGTGTAGGTACAGTATTTTCCTAATATTAATAATTGAGATTGGGGAAATTGCATGGAATCGGCGACGGTGGTGATCCCCTACCAGTCCCGACCTTGACCCTTACGACCTGTCAACCAAAAATAGCGGGTTAATAACCGTCTATTTCATGAACACTCAAAACCCTTCTCCGTAATAATCTACTGCCACTGCCGCTTCTTTCCTAGTGATTGATATTGTGTTCATATGTGGACGGGCGTGGTTCCGTGTTGGGTAGAGTTCGTTCGAATCTGAGTGATGCCTCCATGCATCTCCAATTTCTCCAGACACCTCCATTTCCTTGCGTTTACGTTATGTTATTTTTGTGAAACAGAATATTTCAAAATTTTTACTGAACTCTGATTTAGTACAAAACTAGAGGGTTTGGAAACCTTCAACAAAGTACTGTGAGAACAAGTGCGAGCAAGTTGGGTCCTAGGGAATTGTGCATTAAGTTGTACAATAGACTACCCAGTAGAATAAAATATATTGAATCTGTATATATATTTAAACATAAGGTACAAATGTTTATGAAATAAAAATTATTTTATTCTCTAAATGAATATTCATATGATTCGAAATAGATTTTAGTATTTATTATCACCATGCGTGTCATGTTTTAACAAACACGTGTATAATATGTTGACATGTCCGATATCCAAATTAAGTGTGATCTTTGGACAAATAGATTATTATTTAACCCAAACTGAATGTTCGTCAGCGTGCCAGGTGGTTCGAGGGTAACCATAGACAGTACAGGGGAAGGATCTGGCCCTGATGTGTTAATTTCGCTGCACAAAGGCCTTATAAGTATGTCTATCGAAATGGCTGAAAACCGTTTCATGTGGAAATCGCCAACTTAACTGAAGGAGATTATAGGTCATTAGTGCATCAAATTACTCTGTGGGAAGTCAACAAAAATCATTAGAAGTTAAATAGTAATTGTCTATCGTAATAGCTCCGGTTCTCTTCTAATTACGTTGATAATTTCGACGTTTTGTAAGGTATTGTAAGGTTTTGTAAGGTTTGTATTAAGGTTTTGTAAGGTTTGTAAGGCAAAGCCTTTACAGGACCACCGGCTATTTTGTTGTTCCACGGTGCCATGGTCATCACTGGGTGCGAATCATACAATTCGGATTGTCTCCTCGGCGAGTGACTGTTGTTTTAGAAACCACTGTTTTTACCGTCACCCTCCATCTCTCGCCCAAGCTCTCATATCTTTAAACATTCCGCCATCCCTTCATCCTTGAAGCCAATCCCTTTATCCTTCGGATCGCAAGTATGAAAGGCTCCACATTCATTTCATTCGATTGTCGGAGGAAGATAAGTCTGAGGCCGCGAATACACAGGGAGCGAACCACGAATGAACTTTGAAAGATGTGATGTTACCTCCTCCGGAGGAAAGGCAGAATGCGGTGCTTTTTAAATACTTTCAGGAAAAAAAATGCCGTACATATTCGTTAATCTTCTTTTCGGCCACCCTTCTCTAGACTTCAGCAGTTCTTAGCCTAATTTATATATGTATTTACTTGCGAAAGTCCAAAAACAGCACCGTGTCAGTTACGTTGAACGCACGGTAAGTGGAACCTATTAAAAACAACGGATTAATAAAACAATCATAAAGATAAACAAAACATAAAGAAAAATTCATAAAACAGATTAGTAATGGTAAGGTAGAAGGAAGTGCGGAAAGGGGAAGGATAGAATATTAGGATGAAGTAGGTGCACGATGGTGATGTGGAATGGGTGCATGGCATGATGAGATTTCAGATAGTTGTTATACATATGTAGGCTGACGGGATGTGAAAAATGAAGGAGCGTTTGGTAACCGAGAGTCTAGGGGTGATGCACTGAAAGAGGACATGCAAGCAAATCGTTCACGCAGGGAGCCGAAACGATGAATGAGAGAGAAGAGTTCCGATGTCATTCTATTTGGCATTCGCCACATTTAAGAAAAACTTGACATCACTGCGGGAGCGGTGATCGGGCAGAGTGGTAATGGCTAGGGATTGAGTTAATTTACCGAAACTGGAGAGACGGAACCATGAATGCGACGGTGTATTATGGATAGAAAGTAGTCCATTGGTCGTTCATAGAGTTTCAGTAGAGAGGAAAGTGCTCCTGTCCGAATTGTAGAACCATATTCAAGTGTGAGGAGCAAGGTAAAAAAGAGTAAGGTAAAGAGCTCCGCTAGATCAATCACACTCACCTCTCCGTAGCGATTAATTTATCCCACCAACTTCGTAGTATGCCAAAAGATGATGCTTTTTGTGCTTCACTTTAGATAGCATTTACTTCATCCACCCTCCGCAATCTTATTGTCTCTCTCCCTTCCATCTCGAATACCAATGCCTCCAAGTTCTTGGGATTTTTTTTTCTAACCACGACGTGTTTCAGTCAACATCCTCTTTCTGCCGATTTAAAAAAATCCATCGCTTTGCTCACCGCATAGCAAAATGTCAATTTACGATAATGAGTCATTTTGTCCATCCGCCGTCATATCTTACCTTTTTTCCACGTTCTACTTTGACACACAGTTGACGTTCTCAGGCATGCAATTGCGGAAGGGTGGATACGAACTTTTTTTCATTAACCCCTGCTACTTGGAATAAAAGATCTAATAGAATTGTGTTCGACGCATTTATAGGTATGTACATGTAAATAGACTTTTCCTTATCCCCTTGCGTTAGGGAGGTGGATTTAAAAATTAAAGCATTTTGCGTGAGAGCTCGTAAATCTGCGGCGTTGCCGGTGTACGCTGTAAATGCGAAGCATTTCACGGAAACAAGTCTTTTACCATTTCCAAATTTGACATAGGAACTTATGCATTTGCATGATTATTGGGCACTCAAAAGCAATTATTTCGACGAAACCCTACCGGCGAGACAAACACTTTCACACTGACTAACTATCGGAGCATGTACTCCACATTATTTCGTGACAAACTCATGCTCAACAGTATCTCCTCTCTCCACTTTTATCGCAAGCACACCTCAAGCCACTCACTCAGTCAGCGACATTCACGAGGGCTTTCACGATGAAACTGTCACGTTCGCATTTCTATTTTTCTTTAGAGTGACATGGAGAGAGACACTCTTTTATGCAATCCCAACTTTGCTGCCGGGGAAAAACAATAATGCTGGGTATTACCAGAGTAATACCATTCACCCCTGCATTCTGAATCAAATTGTTTTGCTCCGAAAGTCACGCCATATCACGTAAAATAACACTTGTTCAGCGTGGAGGTTTTGCAGGTCGGGTAAGACCACAGTCTAGAAAACTGACTTTCTTGACTGTGGTAGGACTAAAGAAAGTTTTGCTGGCCACCCTTAGCTGGCTGCTGGTTAAGAGCGTTTGAATTTGAATCCGGGTGATGGCTCGGTCTTACGGAGTGGAAACGACAGATGGGTGACCAATCGAAGCACCGCTCTCCGTAGTTGACATATGTCAGGCGAGACGACATTTTGACTCGCTCGCCTTGACGACATTCGCAAAGTCAATTTTCCCGTTCCGGCTTCCGATTACCCTCTTCTCGTCCGTTGATTGGATTTTTCGTCTCTTGAACGCAGCTATGCAAGATGCATGACCACCTGAATGATAGCTTGAACGATTTTCGTGAATAACGGTGATTCCGTGAATGAAGAGATTATGCGGTGAGCATGTTCTAATTTATACACGCAAGATCTCGTGAATGATGCCCCCTCGTCGGCCATCTGTTAAATATGGAGACACCATGAAGTTCTGGCGAAGGCTTCGAAGAAATGGAGATGCCACTTCAGAGATCAACGATCATATTGACATAGTTTAAAAATACGCCATCCCGGTGATCTCGTCATTCAGGAAATTATCGTTATCATTCAAATCCATCATTCAGGTGATCATGGATCGTGTAAAATGGCCTTATTACCCGCCTGTCCTCAATGGCGCCAAAGATTAAGAGAATTAAACAGTAGTTTGGGTTTACGATATGTCTCCTATTTTACCCGACCAATATCTACCTTCTGGAAGACGTTCATGTCGCCAATATTCTGCTCGAGGACGAGCGGGATACGAAACAAGTCACAATGTCTCTTGACATCTGTCGTTATCATCGATTATCAATCCCAGGATTGGTTCGGCGCGGCTCTCCATTCATTTTCTTCGACCCGTCAGCCTTTTCATCTCAACATAATTATTCCTCACTTGAACCACCGCCATCATTTGATTGGTATGTTCCACACGGTGAATTCCTCCTTTGCCCTTGGTGCTTTTACTTTCAGCCTTTGCCTTCGTCAATTCGCCCTCCTTCCAAGTCTGTTCCAAAATATTATGATGATGGAATCTGAGGTCGCAATTTATGAATGGTTCTGCACAAATTGTTGTAATCGCTGACGATGGCCCGAGCGGCCACAAGGCTGTACAGGTAGGCTTTGGTATGGAGCAAGAAGGGACAGTAGACTAAATTTAATTATCTATCCCAAAGCTGACTTTAACAGCTTTCGCGTCAAAGTAGACTCCACGCAAAGGAAACTCCGAGGAACCTGGGAACTTATTTGCCGGTATTATTCACCAACACATCAATGATTACATACAGGAAAAATACGTTGAGGTAGCAGCGAGCCATGATGGCATAACAAAGAAGTGCGGAATACACTACGAAACCAGAGATTCCTACGTGCTTACGTTATGATGCCCGAGAAAAATGAGAATTCCATGGATGATGATGACATTATTACAAAAATAAAACCAAAACAGCATAATGTGACGCACTGTGCGAGTTCAAACGCAAAATTTAATCGCCTATTTATACAATGACCCTAAAGCGTTCTGGTTTAACCTTACATAGCAGAGCTGCTGAGGTGATGCAGAGCAAACAGGACAGTAATAAATTCCTTGATTTAATGCTGATGAGATTATTCACAGTAGTAGCGGGGGAAAACTCAGAATAGAATCTTTCATATTGTTTTTACAATAGAGAATGACAGTCAGGAATTTTCGTTTCAGATATAACCTTCGCAGTATAAGCCTAACATAGATTTTTATGAATGTGGTATTACCAGTTTACTTAGAAATGATAAATTCAACAAAGCTCCGTGACCAGAGAATGTACCAACTAAGGTAATAAAGTAATTTGCTATCAATAATGCCTCGTATCTCTCAATAATTTTTAGATAAATCTCTCTAGGTAAATAGAGTTCCAAAGGACCGGAAAATCGCTAAAATCACATCTATTTTTAAGAGCGGAAATCGGCAGGTTCAAAATAACTTTTGACCCATTTCCCTTACATCACTTTCATTCAAGTTATTGAAATGCATAATAGTACGTGCTGCTAGGTTATATGTAGTTAGCATAAAATTTATAAACAGCATTAAGCTTGGATTTTGGAAACCACGTTCGGGCAAAACTCAACTCGTATTTTTACCCACTACTAGTATCGGGCGTGAATGGTAAACAGGTCGATACGTTATTCTTGAATTTTAAAAAGTAATTCGACAAGGTCACCCATGATATTGCAGGGTATTATGTAGATGTAGATGATAAACTTATACATAAAATGCAGATCTCAGGGATTAATAAATTTTGTAAATTGGGTGAAAAGATTACTTTAAAAAAATTAAAACGTAAACACAGAGTAGATTTGGTTTACATTAGATCCGATAGTGTGACCTCGGAAGGCTCATTAGGAGTTTATGAAGTTTTCTATGGTTTTCCACGGGGTCAGGGGCTCCATTTTGGGCGACATTGGGAGTTATAAACGTCATTCACCAAATCTTACGTCAGTAGGAGTGTTATAGAACCACCACTTTTCTTGATTTATATTAATTCTTCGAATTTTGTATTCAAATCCAAGTTTAAAAAGAAGATGTTAAAGGTGAGACATTAAAAGGTAAGAGAGATAGATGCCCAAACTATTAGCTTTGGGGGTAATTTCTTTTCGTGGACAATACGTGAAGTTAACCGCTCCAAATAGATTACAGTGTTTCTAAAACGTACGAGGCTTTAGGAGGACATCAATTTACACATCATGGTGTTCTCACCCCTACCGTACACTGTCAGATAGCTCATAAGTAGGTATAGCCACGTACGTAGCTTTACAACCTTGTACTCTCATGTCCATTGGCCGTGTTTAGTATGCCGGTTCCATGGTTACAATACATTTTGTCATTCGTTTAAAATGGAGAGGCATTTTAATATGTATTATTTTTAGTGCGGCGATCATTAACAGCCATAACATCTCAGAGTGAGAATAAGGATAATCTATCAAAAAATCTTGGGTGTCCGACAAATGAAGGGGATAAAGATAAAATTGACTTGCAAAACTTCCTTCTTCCTTCCCTCTTCCCTATTCAATGAACCCTATGAATTAAGGATTTATTCACTTCGTGTTTATTTTCGTGGTGTCCTCTCCCCCTTCCCCACCCCCAGGATGTTGCGTGAGACCTAATATCATTTCCTCGAAATTGTGCCATTACCCGGTTCGATTCCGTCTCGAATAACCCTCACTCCTCTCGAAGCATTCACCCCTTCCATAATCTTTGGTAGATGCGGTTTATGTGCTCAACGTGCAGCGAAAATAGCCTTTGAGTCATCGATTTGTTGCGAGCTTATTTAAAGTTGTTGTTACGTTATTTTCGCCGTCCATTAGAGATAGTTAAGGGGTGAGTGAAGTTCTCTCGGGTTTCCCAGGAGGTCAGGTAATTTAAGGTCGATATTTGGATGGACGACTCTGTCGTCGTCTTCAGGACGTTGATGCACAGGTCACGTTTTTTCTCGTTACACGAATTTCGGCGAATTTGGGAATTATGTCCTTGTCCCGGCATCTCAAGAGGAAGACCTTGGCGCATAGGAGTGCGGCCCTGACAGAGCAGACTGAAGTAATTTTTTTAATTCATGTTTTATGGGTCCCGCTAATCCATCCTTGGCTTATTAGATGATAGAAATTTCGGACTTCTTAGCTGGTGACCTTTCAAATAAATCATACGTTAGCCTTTTCCACAACCAGTCTTTAATCTTGGTTTTTAACTTCCCTTATAGTCCATTTTATAAAATGTGATTTGTAATTTTCCACAGTTTTATTTGGTCGTGCAGTTCGGGCTTTCAAAATTTCATAAAAAGGGCCGGTAGCCAATGGAGGGGAGAGAGGTGGTTGGTGAAAGTGTGGTGGTGGGCGGGGGTGTGAAAAGGGACTCGGGGCAAGGCGGGGTTGCTGGTAGGGCGGGATTTTATGGTTAGATGGGGTAATGGGAGGGTGGGATAAAAACGAGGGGAGAGTGGGGCAATGGAGGGAGGGGAAGGGGTTGTTGCGTAGGTACAATAGAGCTTGTATGGAAAGTGATGGAGATGGGTGGCTAAATATTTGTTCATTGCAAAGGGTTACACTTGGTTTAGATGATGCTCTGATGATTTATATCTGCTCCAAAGGGTCCAATTTAAGACCTTTGTCAGCTGAGTGCAAGACCTCAGGGATAAAGTCACTTTTATGATTGTGTTCAATTAAATGTTTAGCAAAGAGAGAGCTTGGGCCGGATTTCTTGAAGGATCTTTGGGGTTCTTGGGTACGCTTCCGAACATTTCTGCCGGTTTGTGATGGATATTTATAACTTCCACGAAGTGAAGCCTGATATCGTCAATTTTATTCCCGTATAGTATTTAGTTTATCCCCCAAAAAATTAAATAACTTAGGCACTTGACATCACCCCTTTGTCCGGAGATGGGTTTGTCTATCGCAGCTACCCAAGCTATCCTACCACCTGCCAGCCTCGTCATGTCTTCGTAGCTTCTAACTCTAACATTATCTATTCCTCTTGCGGTATCCTTGGTCTACCTCTAGGTTTTTCCCTCCTATGGTCCCTTCCTATACGGTTTTCACTTAACTGTCACGAGTCAACAAGCGTGCTATTACTTCGTCTTTATTCTTGTTAGTGTGGATATGAAGTTTCACTTTTAGTTAGATCTGCGAAGTACTTGTTTATCGGTGGAAATGATATAGTATGATGTTAATTTTTAATTTACCAATTTTTGCACTTTTCTTTCGCCCTAATTCTACATACTAAAAAGGTTCCAGTATGCATATTTATTAAGATTATCTATACGAAACTACACTTGAAAACGTAGTTTGTAATCCGATCCGACATTTTATTCAGTTGGCCATGTACCATTCAAGAAATAGCCAATTAAATCCTCCCTATGATAAATCCTCTTCTTTTTCGCAGTTCCTAGCCGCCAAGATTCTTTCTTAAATCTATATTATTTCCTGCATCTACTTTTGCTACCCAACATCCTACTCTCCATTACGGTCTTCCAACAATCCATTTTCCTTCCATTTTGGCTACCATTCCCCGATTACTGTCTCTTACAACTACTTCTCCTCCTCTATAATTCTCATTACTTCTGGTTATGAACATATATTTACTGTCCAAAATTTTGGTCTTCAAAACTCGAGTTGCACACAATTATATACGGTAGTAGCGAATTCAAGAATTTAAAATCTGAACTTTGTGGAAATTCAGTTTGCATCAATCGGAAACACTATTTTCACCAAATTTTATTGTATTTAGTACTACTAGTTTCAATTCCTCGCGTCATCATCAGGTAACCGATGTACCATAATCAATTTTGAAGGATATACAATGTTTTTATGTGGTAATAGCGATTTCTGTTTCTAATGATTTTTCTTACAGGCATACGTACTATAAATTCGCATTGATATGTTATGTTGCACCGTATGTACCTCATTGTATTGTACAATGAGATGTGTAAGTAGGATTGGTTATTGTATAAGATACAAGGGAAATAATCACTGATTTCTAGGGAAACGGTTCTCGGTCGACTGAAAAAAAGACAGGGGAAGCAGTAAGATGGAAAATTCGATAACCAATAGGTGCTATGAATTTGTTCATTCCACCAACATTTGAAAAAGGGGTTTCGTCGCCCTTAAAATGCATTTATGGGTACAAATAGTGGGAAGCGACTAATTTTCCAACCGACGCGCCCAGGGTTGAAGGTCACCGAAGAGGTTTAGAGGTCGAGGTCAGGATCTTTAAATGTTGCTCCTCCCCTTCTAGTCACCAGCTTTAATGAAGACCCAAGGTGAAGATTGGCCCTGCTTATGTTGTGTCTTTGGGTCTGTTGGCGGCGAAGGCAGTGAGAGATTCCAAACCAAGGAAATATTTTGACGGCAAAAATCAATACTGGTTTGGCCCGAAGAATTTAAGTTCACGAAAAATATGAATTCGATATTACAATGCGTGTCAAGGTGTGTAGTCCGTGTGTAGTCTAGATGATTTCGATTCTTTAATGACAGGTCCAGTTGCTTTATTTCTGAATTAATTTGAGGTAACGCCGTTTCTGATGTAAACTTATACAACCTAAGCCACTGTAGTAGCCGCTTTTAAATTCGAACTGTGCTAATACATTTAATATTCCCCAACTATGTCAAAGTATACTGCTCAAATTCCGCATCCTAGAGTTATTCCTTCCATATATTCTCGTCAATTTCTCTGAATTTCTGCTGCTTCTTGTCATGACTCGTGATTAATGACCCCTTCTATGTATCTGAAATTTGTCACCAGAATTCCTTCATATCGTCGTATTGGTTTTCCATCTTCTGTTGTTCCTAGATATTAAGTTGCTATTTTTTAACAATTCAAATAGGATTATTTAAAAGTGTTCAGAAATCTGGAGTGGTTTAGACTTTAAATATGAATGAATTCGTTTCACTCGGCATCAACCTCGTAAAGGTTTTTAAGTTGAAACTGCCAAATTCAGTTCCCACGTGAATTTGGGGGTGAAAGATTTCGGGTAGAATCATGTCTTGATGTTCATGGCCACCTCATAGAGTAAGCGAAATGGTAAAAGCGAGCACATTTTGTCGAATGTATTAATTGGGATTTGAACTCGCCTCGTGGCAAAACATCCTTGGCAGTCCGAATTTTAAAATTATGTACGAGGTGCATTCAAGTTATATGACCTCCGAATTTTTTCCCAACTAATTATTCACCTAAAAAACAATGAAGCTTGTGTTACTTCTCGACGTAATCTCCCTGCAGCCGTACACATTTTTCGCAACTTCGACGCCATGATTCTATGGCCGCGG
>WURS02129871.1:0-22442 GCA_011762765.2 Rhinocypha anisoptera | reverse complement strand
TTTCGTCAAATGAAGAGGCAATCACCTTCGTGAACAATTATTTTGCAGAGAAAAACGCCGAGTACTTTTTGGATGGGCTACAGAGATGGGAGCATCACTGGGAGAAGTGTGTAGAGTTTCAAGGAGACTATGTTGAAAAATAAAAAAGAATTTCAGAAAAAATGTCTTGTATCTTTGTTGGGTCAGAAACTTTTCAGACCACCCTCATATATGTAAGTAAAAAGAATCTTTTAGAAAAAAAACAAATGAAATTGGAAATCAGAAAATCTTTCCCAAAAACGTTTATTTGGAGTAGCTTGTTATATGTATGTGAAATGTGGACTTTGGGAAAGATGGAAAAGTCTCGGTCGGACAAAGCAAAGGAAATGTGGATTTGGAGAGAAGGATAACACAGGAACAAGATGGATAGACAAGAAAAGTAATTTAGAAGTTTTGAGGGAAATAAAAGAGGAGAGGAATTTAATGAAAGAGATTGGAAAGAAAAGGAAAATTAAATATGTTGGACATGTTCTGCAACATAACAACTACCTAGGAAATATAATGGAGGAAAAAGTACTCGGGGGGAAGAAAAGGAAGGGGCCAAGAAAGAAGAAGTTCCTGGATGACATAAAAAGTACTATTATGTGAGTAACAATAGAGTATAAGGATATGAAAAGAACCTCAGTGAAGAGAGACATGGCTGCGACGACAAGGCTCTGACTTTAAATGTGGGAAAGCACAGGGAAAAGGGAACTGGCCCCTTTACCGTGAGTGAATTTTCACATGGTATTGGGCTTAATACTAGATGGGCTCAACTTATCAAACAGAACTAGGTTTGAAGACTGTGGTCAGTGGCGCTCCGTTAATGCTTCTAGGGCAACCATCTATTTGTTTTTCAACCATCAAATCCCATCCTGTAGACATGCTTTTTTCTGGTGGCTGCTCAATATTTCAACTTATTACTGGGGAAATTTAATGTCAGTTTAAAAAAACAGGGAAAATTGTATGCAACCATTATTCTTTTATCCGCGTAAATTTGTTTCTCCAAAAATCAAATCAACGAATTATGTTAAATATTAAAGAAGGCATGATCTCACTGATCGTGCCTTCTCGCACCTCTCACTGACGTTTCAACTAATACTACAAAGGACTGAAATTAAAATAAGGATTTCAATGCATACATATATTTTCTGAGTTTCTACATAGAGGTTTACATTTTAATCAGTCATATGCAAATAATACTCTTCAGTTAATGTGAACTGGGATGACAAATTAATGACAACTGAGTGCAAAGGTTACACTAGTGGCATTCTCAATATGAAAGAGACTAGTTACATAATTACAAAAGGTTTGACGAAGAAGTCAATAATTCATGAGACAATGACTTGACAAGAAGCATGAGCATTCAAAGAATATATAAAAATAGTGTTTCATTATAGCTATAAATTCAATAAAACTTTAATACAAAATAACAATATTTATATGTATATAACAAAAAAGCACAAATTTATTCATGATTTGTACAGTCATGACACTGAAAATGTAATTTAATTTGAATAAATGAAATGTGTTAGCAAAATATGCATTGAGAAATATTTTAAAATTTTAAAGGAAAACAAAACAGGCAGAGTAATAACGGAACTTAATAATTTTCCTAGATTCATCTTAAGTTTTAAGTTAAATTGTTATAAGAACTTATTTCTTTACATTACTGATAATCCAAAGTAAGTCAAATTTTATACTCTACTTGAAGAAATCATTCCATTAAAAATCATATGTATATGAATTAATATGTAGCCAAATATAATACAGTGATTGGAAAAGAAAATAGAAATAAATCGTAAACATGTATTTTATGTCATAAAATAATTACAAGAAAAATGGAATGTATTCATAGAGATGCTACAAGCCTGATCACCACTAATATCAGGGTCTTTGGAACAGAAGGAAAGATACAAGGATAGAAATGGAAGGAGATAAAGAAGTTGAAGGTCAAAGAAACCCCCAAAAAGATGTTTCAACTAGTCTTTAGTCCCTAATTGAAAAGTACACACCCATTACTATAATGGAATGTGAATTGGCCATGACATCTATTAACAACTCGTTGTTAATTGAAAATTCGTTGTTAAATTGGAAAAATGAAATATAGGCCAAAAGATAAGTAACATAATTGAGTTATTTTGATCAGAGATAATTAAATGAGTTAGTAGTTGTGAAATATTAGCAGGTTTTACAGATAAGTTATTAAATTACTTAAAATAAAAAGATAAAGGACAAAAACATATTTTTAACAGAATACACTGCAGAAGAGCACAACCTACCTGCATAAAAAAGACTAAGGTACCTATTTAATTACTCAGTAATCTCAAAATATAGGTAGTATTAAATATTCTGTTCATAATTTAAGTTCAAAAAATGACAAAAATAAAGAAAGGCTAATTAGAATACTTTTCATATTTACATCTAGACAGAAAATTAACAATTATGTCAGAAGTAATTAATAGAAATTAGTGATCTATCTTTGAAAGACTTTTAAAAATTGGTTTAAAAAAATTTCAGGCTGAATAAGTTGTATAAAAAATAAGTTCAGGTTATGTTCAATGAACAATGTAGTTTCAAACGGTACAATATGCCCCATTTCCAGTAAATTACGTATATTCAATAACATTTTAAACAAATATTTCTACTTTTTAAAAAAGTACAGATATCTAGTTAAGAATATATATAACCTGCAATGAACCAAAAGTGAATCTACCATTTGGCTTCGTCTGTGAAATAGAGATGAATGACGCTAGTAACTTCCTTTCTTGGCTCATGGCAAAAAGAAAGAAGAGGCAAAGATAGCATGATCAGTAGGCAGCAGAAGTCATGGCAGCGCCCAGGAATTCTGGAAGGCATAGTCACTTCAAAGGGGGCGAGGATTAAACCACTCAAATCCCCTTAGAAGCTGGAGCCAATTGACAATGTCGGTTAAAGTGCAATAATACAAAATACTGTGCATGGCCAAATACTTTTAATGCAAAGTCTGTTATCACATGTCACATCACTATTCTATAATAAGCAGAATAATAGGCACTGTTTATGACTTCCACAAGAAACAATTTTAAATAAATAATTGACACGATCTCACAGCACCTTGCTGAAGGGTTTTAATTAAAGTAAGTTTTATCACACACACAGCAATTAACTTTTCAACTACCTCTGCATGGCTCGCACTTCCTCCTTCACTTCTTCAAGCAAGTGGGCACTTTTCTGAATGGATTCTTGCTGAAAGCTGAGGTGCGTCGCTATCATATTCATTTTCTTTAGATTCTAAAACAACAGAGGTTATGTAAATTACCTAGCTATAAGCTACGTAAGTGTTATTGTAATTAATCATTTAAGGATACAAAAATACTGACCTCCAACGAGTTATCTATTGTATTCTCCTGCAGAGCAAAGCTTTTTGCTGCATGTAATAGGGTCTGTAAATTAAAAGATACCTCTTTAGTATAATTTATTCATTATGTATATTTTACCCTTTATCATAACGTTTAGTTCAAATGCTATAATCAAGGGCGGGGCAATTGAAAAAGATATTTTGTATTTACTTCGTTAGATTTTGCTCCCCTCTGGATCTGCCTGGCCACTGAAGCAACATAATTAACATTCACTTGGACTCGATCGGACAATCTTAACTTTGATTCTACAAATAAACTTCTCGCACTAGTGCTTGAAGCTGAAGCCATTGCCTAGTCTTAAATAAAGAAATAATCAACAGAATATACTAGCAGTTTTGTGGAGGAAAAACGTATCAGCGTTATTGATCGTTAAGCGATTTTGTGAGTGCGACATTTAGTATTCATTATAGAGTGCCACAAACATTCCATGAGTCAAAAATTATGAATAAACAACAAAACGTTAAAGACTTTTCTCAAAACTACTACAAAACACGAAACACTAGTGCGCATCTTCACAGTCATTTTGTTGTTCCCATGTCTGTCCTCCCCTTCGTCATCTCAGGTATGAAATTCACCTGAGCTGTCCTTCTGCTAAGAGGTGAACTGCGGCTTACCCTTCTTTTCGAAGTCCCTCGTGTTCTGCTGCTTGAATCCCATGAATCCTCAGGCTCCGTCCCGCACTGAAGCCTGTAGATGCCGCTCTGGTCTAAAATGTTCAAGGACTCTTCCAACTTTAGGGACAAGGAATTTTAGGTTTTTGGGATTATGGAACTCCAGTTTAATGCCGAAGTTTTTCAGAAACTTTCCTATTTTTAAGGAGGCCCCTCCAATGCAGTTGATCTCTTATTCCAGCCTAAGGTGATGCCGAAGCATGTGAATAATAAATTATAGGTTACGGTGATAATAATATTTAAGGCTACGGTTGCCAAATATGTTAACATATTTGGCAACCACATGCCTTTGTGTAATAGTTGTATTGTTTGGCCTCATTTATAACCGATGAGCTTGATTGTATTTGCTGTTGTAATATTTCTACAATAGGGATCTGATTCAAGGTAATCTACCGGTTACGGTAGGCTTTTGATGAGCCCCAGGTTAGATTTTCCCCTTAGCTTAATCCCTGTTTAAATCTGCATACTTTCTACCACCTTTCATTCTATCCAAAATCCATATTGCTTTCCCACCCCGTTTACCCCTTCATTACAGACTTCAACAACCCATTGCCTCTGTGTATCTCTTTCATTATATCTTGGCGATTGACCATCTCAAATCAAAGAAATAGTTTTATCTTGATTCAATATTAATCATCAAGATAACACAAATACATTTGTTATTCCTGCCAAGTTTTAAAATTAACTCTGTTAAAAAATGTATTATCAATATTTTCAAATTCGTATTTGAAATGCATTAAGCAATAAAGTGTGGAGACCAAACGCTAGAAGAAAATTTAAAATGTCAACAGATCAGTTGAAATATTTCAAATAAGTCGAATTTAAAACTTTTGAGGGGAAATGAACTTCGAAGGTGTCTGTGGCATCGATTACTTCCCTATCTGATACTATTATTATTTTGATCTCGTGTACACTAAGACCTCTATAAACACCATAAGATAGCTACCAGCTTTTCTTCGTAGGCTTCATCAAAACTTTCCGGTGTGAGCTTATTAACATAAAATACTTGCTAAAATTCTGCCTGGCCTTAATATACTCACAGACGCCATAAAGTTAAGTAAAAGAGGTTTCTCTGTCTTAGAATAACAATTGATCAGAATTGTTGAAAAATAGTTTATAAACAAGACTTTATTTACATGGTGGTACGTACAAACTAAAAATATGCAGGATATGGATCAACACGGTTCTTTCGCATGACGAACTTTATTTTTCGGTCCATGTCCTCGTTGTAAATGGATTTACACTTTTCATAGTTAATTCTTCGTCGGTACTGAAAACAAAAAATCCAATGATACTGATCGAAAATTAACCCAACTTGTCAAATGAATATTTGCTGCAGTAAAAAAATTACCTGAAATGGCTTCTCGTAATACCTAGTACGGCGATACTGATCAAGGATTCCTTCTTTTCCTAATATTCTGAAAATACAATACTTGGTTGTGCAAGGAAATGTCGAAACTATACAAACAAATTTTGCTATAAAATCTTACCTATTCATTATACGGCATGCTTCTTCTATGTTATTATTTCTAACAAACACTGTTCTGGCGATAAAACTTGCATGATTAGCAGGCATGATAGCAATGTAGAAAATGTAACTATTCACCTATTTCCCCTCAATGTATAACCATAACAGAAATACACCCCAAATCCTTAGGAACCAACGGGAACCAATGACAATGAATGCCGACGAGCGCTCGAATAAGGACGTGCGCAAATGTCGCTATTTACTGTTTAACAAAAGATGAACGTTATATTCTGTTTTGTGTATCTTCCTTATCGCGTATTTGTATATATGGTTGTTTACAATAGAATAATTAGGGCAGTGAATTGGGGTTCAGTGTGTTCGAAGTTGGGCAACGGAATTTTTCCCAAAAGTTCGAGTTCACTAAGGTCGTTGATAATTTTTGCGATTGAATGACGATGTTGAATCAGTGTATATATGCGTTGTGTAATCAGAAGAGTTTAGAAAATTAGTTCTGGAGCCTAATTAAACTCATTTCATGCCCACTTTGCGTAAAACCTTTCAATAAATTGTTTCCTTATACTATTTGTGTCGACCATAAATTTGAGCAAACGAATAAGCCGAAGAGAAAAACTTCTTGGCGACAAGAAATTCAAATAATTGGCTATAACTTTTCAAACATGCCTCGCAAGCAGAAAGCCGTCAAAGATACATCTCCTTTGGGGCAATTGCGGTCTCTCATAGAAGAGTTAACGAATTCTGGACAAAAAGATTTAGATGAAAAGTTAATGTCTTCATTACATATTATGTGCAAGTAAGCTTTGCAACAGGCTACATTGGGAAAGGGGTTATATTATATTGGAGTCATGGACGTGGCTCTGGAATGTAATGTGTTCTGGATGTCATCGTAATTCATTATTGTGTTGCATTTACGTTTTTGTTGTATTATAGTATAAGGAGAAACTGGTTAATAATTAAAGTCATTGAAATTTTTCTTTGTTTGATTAATACCTAATCACTACCATTTTAGACAATCGGACGACAATGTTAGGGGGAGCTATCGAATGATAATGCACCAATTGCAAAAGAATCACGCAGAAGTGCGATACAGTGCCTTTCAGGTTATTGATGAATTTTTTAGGTAATTATGTTGTTATATGCTTTGATCATGCTTACAAAATAATGTGAATATTAAAATAAATTTTATTAATAGGGTGTCCCATATTTTCCGGGAGCTTTTGCTTGATGATATGCGCCTGTATATGGAGCTTACCATCGGAATCGATAAAGGCAATCCACTACCACTTCCTAAAACTACTGCACAAGCTCTCAGAAAAAAAGCTCTTTATGCTATACATGAGTGGAATGAGAAATATAGCAGTGAATACAAAAAACTTAGTTTAGCACACAGGTATTTGAAGAATTGCCATCAGGTAATTATATATTATTTAGTAACTTTCAACAAATTCTTTTTTCCATAAGAAGTTGATTTTATCTTTTTAGTTTTAATAAGGTTAAAACTTCAATATCAAAAACATCATGACATTGAATGTGTAAAAGTAATTATGTTAAAAAGAGTACAGATGCCTGACTTACCCAGCTTGGAAATGCAGTTTAAAAAAGCAATCCAGAGAATCCAATCAGTATACATTTTTCTATTACCTTATACTTTTCCCTCGAAAACCTTATCGTTTGTACTCTCTTATATATAAAAAAATTAAGCCACTTTCATATGTAGGTTGTGGTGGAGTGGGTAAAGACTTTGGCTCCTGAACTCGGGACCCAGGTTTAGGCTCTGTGATGTTTCTGGACACCTCCAGCTAAACCCCAGCTGAGTGATTTCAAGGTACCCCTAGTTTAAATTCCTAGGTTGAAGAAGCTAAGTGAATCATTTCCCTTTTATTCATTTCCATTTTCCGTTTTATTCTTCTCATCACTAAATTTTCATTTGATGGCAGGCCCTTGGCATCACTGGGGATGAAATAACCTTTCAAATGCCTTTTTCTTTAGTTCTACATATCTTTCTCTTCCCTTGAATCTGTGAAAGGGTTTCATACTCCACTTTTTAACTCTCCCTCTTCTGCATTCTTAAACAATTCTTCGTTACTTAAAGAGTTCCTAGTCCAGATTATCGACCACTTTTTAATTATTTTCATTAGTATTCTACCCTCATCAGTATCCCACACTCTGCAATACCTCATTCTTTACCTTATCAAATGAATTTATTCTGTCCATCTTCCTTGAAGTCTGCATTTCAGGAGAATTCTCATTCTATCCACTTTCTTAATCGTCAATGTTTCTTGCCCAAACAAATACATACTCAAACAACATTTCATAAACCTTTACACCAATTCCACATACATCTTACTCATTAAGAATCTTTTTATCCTATTGAATGCCATCTTTGGAATTCCCACTCCTTTTATTTATTTCTTATTGACATTTCCACTAAACTTAAATATCTCCAACCTCTCCACCTGCTCAATATCTTTTCCATCCAGTTTTAATCCTTTTCTTTCCTCTCTTTCTATCTATTGGTTTTTCCTCTGTTTATTTTCATTACATATCCTGTACATCCTCTGTTAGCCTTGTCTGTTAACATTTTTAATGTCTCAGGATCCTTGGCAATCATTACCATATTGTCTGCCAACGTAAAACATTTTATCCAACTTCCACCCACTTTTGCTCCTGCATCCTCCTCTCCTTCCAAGCTTTCCTTGGCCATTTACATGGTAAACACTGTTGATAAGAGACACCAACACATTCTTGACTCGTCTTCCAACTTCAAACCATTCTCTGAAACCATTGCCAAATCTCGTCACTACTCTCTGACTCATGTTCAGTTTTTCTATCCATCACCTCTCTCTCTCTCTCCATCTTCTCCCTTCACTTTCATAACTTTAAATTTTCAATTCACACTATATCCCCAACCACTATCAATATCTGCAAAGCAAAAGTGCAAGCCTCATTCTCATTCCATATATCTTTCTCCAATTATTCTCAAGACTTTTCTCCTCTCCCCTCCTAAAAACCAAACTATCCTCTCCTACTCCTCTATAAATCTTGTTTAGCACCATATTTATTCACTACTCATAGCAGGATTTGGCAATGTGATATGAGACTGATTATCTGGTTTTATTTGCATTTCTCTGTATGTACCTTTTTGCTTGGGTAGTGGCACCCTTCAGGAAGTCTTTTGACTACTCTACTCTTTCATAAATTTTATTGCAGGGGCAGGCTATTTGTTCTCTACCTTTATCATTAAGAGAATTCATCAAATCTGTCAGTTACTCATTGACTGTGGTTGCCTTTCCTATCCTCATCAATTTAAAAATTATATTAAATAAAATGGTACTCTTAATTTTTCCACATTTCCTTTATTTTTTTCACGGCCCAGGTTTCATCGATGTTCAACGTCATCAGGTACTGTTTACAGAAAGAACATGGTTTCTACTTGTAGTTTAAAATTAATGGGAAGAGGGTGGTTTGCTTCACCTCTGTTGTAAAGGGGGGTGAGGTTGGGGAAGAGAGAAAGTGCACTATGGAGTGTTTGAGGGAGGGAAGGTGATAAGATGGCGTTCGATGGCCAGTGGTCTTTGTATCCAGCAAGGTTGACGTGTGGTGTGAATGAGAAGAGAGGAAGGGGTGGGGGAGAATGAAGGTTTCCCAGTGGTCAAGGCGTTTTGCAATATTAAAGAGAGGGGAGTGGGAATTTTACAACAGGTCATTAATCAGACTCCTGCTCTTTGTTAAACTTTTTAAGATTTCAAAAGTCTTCCGGTAATCCAGCTTGGGACCCTTGCTTTTAAAATCTAAAATTTTTGGGCTAGTGATTGTTGTCTAGCAGTTGTCCCCCCTCTTTCTCAACAGAGGGGAAACAAGCACCCTTCTCCCTCTACTAATATTTAATATAACTCTCTTATCTACCATGTTCCACTTATTAACTGCATCTTTGGGAAGTAAGTTTCTCACCTCCTGGGCACCAAGGTGCCTTCACCTCTCTCTGCTCTTCCACCCTCTGATGAGACCATTGACACTTAATAAAGGATTGTACCATGTGTTGGAGAGGTTTGAAATTTGGGTGAAAGAGGCTTTATGATGGCATCCTGGCCCCTTTTAATACTTTTGTTTCATAAATAAAGTTAATTTTTTTACCTAAATAAGTTTATCCAACAAGAAAATTTTCATTTTGCTTATTAAATTAATTAGGATTTTCACAATTACCTCTCATGTAACTACTGCCATATCAATGATGATCAATATCGACAAAAGAGACTTAACTTAAGATATATGTATGTCATTTTTAACTTTCCATGGATTTTTGTTTCATTTCATACGATCATATGACATGTGCATTAAAACTAATGACACAACATACATAATGGAATCATAAGTAGTGATGAGTTATTCAATAGGGTATCTCCAGACTGGGTGAGTCAGGGTATCATATATTCCTGGGAAATCACAGATGGCATATGTGACTTTCACATGCTATGGGGTTTCTCGTGAGTTGAGGTATACATTCATATCAGACCAACCTTTGAGTTGATTATCCTAAATTATTACAAGCTACATATATAGATTTGGTTCTTTGGTGGCAGTTACTGTTTCAGGAGTATTACAGCAATATTCAAATACATACCTTAAATATTCACAGAAGTGCTTAACTGTGTAACTACAGAGGAAGTATGTATATGTTGTAATGCCTTGTAGGTTTGTTATTCCTTTCACTTTTATCTTATGGGTTACTTACAAAATCTTAACAGGCTCTCTCCATACATTTAATCTTGTTGTTGGTTACTATGCATTGGGAAACTGTTATTATTACATGGGCATTGCTACTGGACCAAACATGGATGGTGATAAATGTAACGCTTTCAGGCTTCACTACGTGGAAACTTACCCTACTTCATTATGGATGGTGATGTTTGGTCATATTTAATACTCTCAGCCAAACATGATCAAAATTGGTATAATTATTCAGAAAATACTTATTTGACATCAAGTTTTGTAATATCACTAGCCAGTTGAGTTAGCCAAGGGCATAAGGAGCATACCATCTGACCCAAGGGTTGCAGCTTTGAATCCCACGTAGGGCATGGACGTTGTGTTTGTATATACGAGGTGCATTAAAGTTGTAAGGCCTCCAATTTTTTTCTCCAGACTGGAAACAGAAACATATGGTTTGTTTTAAAATGAGCGGGCACTCTTTGTCAATACGTGACAGAGATGGCAGCACTGTACAACAGACAGGACCTCTAACGGCAGCTGCGAGAATGAGAACTGTTTTCGATACTTAAAATGGCGACGTTTTCGTTACACGACCAGTGTGTAATCATTCGCGGCGTGACACCAATTGAAACTCACCGCCAGTTGAAGGAGACATGTGGTGATGGAGTCATGGATGTGTCGAAAGTGCGTTCATGAGTGCGACAGTTTAATGAAGGCAGAACATCATGTAATAACGAACCAAAACAATCTCGGCCTCGCACACTGACAGCGTCATTTTCCAGTGGCCAAAACAGACTCATAAAGAAGCCTTCACCGCGGCCATAGAATCATGGCGTCGACATTGCGAAAAAGGTATACGGCAGCAGGGGGATTATGTCAAGAAGTAACGCAATTTTCATTGCTTTTAAGGTGAATAACTAGTTAGAAAAAAATCGGAGGCCTTATAACTTGAATTCACCTCGTATGTACCTAACTAATTTTCCTGAATGATTGATATCAACAAGGGCACACAGCCATAAAGCTGTATGCCACAACCAATTAACAAAGTGACCCTAAAACAATGGGGAAAAACTTAGTAAGGAAAAAATTGTATTATCACATAGAGAGTAAAACAAACATAACAGAAGGATCGAAGACTATTAATTCTGTTTCTATATGACATGAATCATGAGTATTGTACCAAGTCTCAGCGTTTCATGTAATAAAATTGAGCATTAGTGCACAAAATTAAAACTTTCGAAGTTTTTACAGACTGGTAATGACACAAACAAACAAGTAAATGTTTTAACTAAGTAAACTATGGTTTCGGAGGGTAACTAGAAAAAAAAATATTATAGGTTGACTTCAGAGAGCTTGCAATTCAAAGTTCGGCTGAACACAAGAGAAAGTTGGAACTGGAAAAGAAAAAGCAGGAGTTGGTGGAAGCAAAATCAGATAAGATTCTGAAAGAGATTGAAGGTATGGTGGACATTAGACATTCTTATAAGTGTTGTACAACTACTCTATCATTCACACTTGTTTAAATTGATTCCTCCCAATAGAAAAAGAAGAAGACATTCATCAAACTATTACATCAATGGAAAATTGTCTATCCCTGCTGCTCCCTCATCCCAAAGATTTTTTCCTCGATGTTGAGGACATAAGTGATAAAGCACAACCAAGTGTAGATGCCAAGGAAAGTGGTGGTGCAGAAGAAGCCAAAAAAGAGGACCTTAAAGATGCTAAGGAAACATCAAATAAGCCTCATATTGCCAAATGTAAGGTGCAAAAAGACTGTGGCAATTGTCAAAATGAAATTGAAAAAAGTGATTTGCAGAATGATCAAGAGTCAAATGATTCAGAAAGTTCAGATGAGCAGCTATCGTCAAGTTCTGAATCTGAGGAGGAGCAAGAAGAAACTATTAATTTAAGAGAATACGGTGTTCTTAACCCACTTAGCAGTATCACTATTGACTTAAAGCCAAGTAAATGAAATTTTTCATGATGTTTTTTATGCTGAAGATTTTATTGCTATTTTAAATAATCTGCTTCCATCTTGGAGGTGAGTCATTTTAGTCCTCTTCCTTGTTATGCTTTCACGTATCATGTTTGGTTTATTTATGTTACAGAGCCTGAGAACTTTCAAGTAAATGAAGAAAATTCTGCTATAGCAGAAAATGCAAGGGATTTGTTTGTTCTTTTAAATAACAAACATTTAGCTGACATAAAAAAATGGATACAGATCCTTTCGAAATCAAGTAGGTATATTTATCCACATACTTTGGAGGTAACTAATAAATTCTTTTTTTCATAACACTGAATATTACTTTGATAGGTCACTCAGACAAATTGAAGTGTCTTATAGACATCAAAAATTCCATTGAAAGTCTTATAAATAAGTATCATGAGCTGAGGCTGCCAGCTAAGAAGCTGATTGCGGAAGATTCAGGTTTGTTATTTCGTTACTTAATGTTGAAATATGTATTAAAATTTTATAAAATTAATCTTGGAACACTATGCCTTGGATTATACATTTGGCTTTTCAAGTTTTTCCATGTTTCCTTTAATGCTGTGACAAGAAGTTGTAGCCCTTATTTCTGAAGTGATGTTGAATTAACGGAAAATGAATCGAGTCTTCTCCTTTTGTAAAACCAGTAAACCAATATGTAATCTATTTTTAAAGCTGAAGTTCCTTTGAAATAGAATGGCAGAAATCTCCAATTGTGACATAGGTGGATAGGCAACTTTATTTCAGAACGGGTCATTGTTTTGGGGTGACTAATAGAAATTAATTTACATAGCAAATGATTTATTTAGTTGATTTACTGAATGTCAAATGACAGTATGAATGTCACAGAGACAAAAACACTGACAATAGCTCATGCGTTTTCCCTAGAACTTGAACAACTGCTGCCAGCACTGTGCTACATATGTATTTGCTTTCCACATATGTATTTGCACAATTTATGGCAAGCTCTCCACTGCTTTATGGTATCAGGTATCAGGAAAGTTATGAAGACAAAGTAAGAATAAAATAGTCGAATAATGTCATCACAATATCATCTCACCTTATCATTAAACTATATCCTTATACAAACATATTATATCATTATGCAATTGAATTGAACTCTGTAGAGGAACATTATTTGTTCCTTTGAAAAGGAGAAAAAATTCTCTTAACCTGACTGGTTAGCATGGTGCATAGCATGGTCACCATCCAACCCCAAGATCTTAGGTTATTTAGCAAAACCTAGGTTGTTTTTGTAATAACATTTGTGTAGAAAAACTATGCTTTTCATTTGATTATGAATCAACTTTATAAAGTTTCCCTGGATACAATTAATAGTGATAACAGTGTTACTCAGCCTTGAAATATTTCAGCTGCAATCAAAGGAATTACTTTTTGGAATTAAAAATTGATTAGAAGAGTAAAGGAATTTCTCACTAATGTTTTTGAAGTTCCATATTAGCAAAAACAGCTTCCTATGCTTTTTTCCAGCCGAATGACTATTATATGTTTTTGATTGAGGCAAGACTGTAGAATCAAAAGCTTTTGAGTGTTACAGCAATAGTCACCTTGGCTGATCACGTTTGATTAATATTAGGAATGGCTTTTAAAAATAAATTATCATACTTAAATTTCTTATATACATTTTCGCAATTATGAAGGAAAATCACCTGTAGTCATGGAAAATACTTCTGAGCCAAGTAATCAAGTAGTTCCAAAGTGATGGAAGGTTTTAGTTACAAATGAAAATACTCTAACAGCCATAAAAAAGGTTAAGGTAACACCAAACATGGAATGAATGGAAACATTTGTTGATTTACAGTGAAGTAAATCCCATGCCAGGGATCAATTCACATTAAGAACCAGAGAAACATTCAATCATGTGAATGCAGTCAATGTGACTGTTTACAGGAAAATGAATTCCTCGTGATTGAAAATCACCCAAAAACGTACCACTTGACCCATATTCCTTTAATAAGACTAATATTTATGCAAATAGAGAACAGTAAAAATTATTTTACATGCATGTACTTTGGAATATATGAATCTGCATTCCAGATGATAGTGATACATCAGACTTTGAAGAAGTTAAACCAAAGGATGATTTTGAGGAGAAAGCAATTGAGCCATTGCCATCAACCTCTCGTGGAACAGGGTGTGATTATGGAAAGACGACCAAGGCTATGAATAAGGGTGATAAGAGACCTGAATGGACTATCATTTCTTCTGAAAACAGTGTAGAGGTACTGCTTCATACGATACGTATTGATATTAATTATGTAGTTTGTGTGACAAGATATTAGCCACAGCCAACTTTTCCTTAACACTGCTGCACTTACTCTCCTCCCGATTACTGAAAATGTTGTGACATCATTCAAAAGCGTGATGGTTGGAAAATTCTTTCTGGATTATTCTAGTCCAAACATTTCTTTATGATTAAAAAAGTTTATGATTGGCGAGTGGTCCTTCCCAAACTACCTCATGGATATTAATTAGTGAAACTAGAATATAGAGAAACTAAGGAAGATCCTATAGCCAGTATAAAATGATTTTAAAAAACTCCATAACGATATTTTGAAGCCATCACCAAATATAAATCACTGGGTGCTGATGAATCATTCAGAGTACAAAACAGCCTAAATTTCATTCAAAGCGTACAGCATTTATGCCCATGCCCTTACAAAATGCTGCTCCCTTTTGATGTGGAAAATATTTTCCAGTGTCCCTATACCCACTGCCCTTGAAAATATAACAGATTGGTTAAGCAAGAACCAATTGAAACCACAGTGAACATCAATTAATCGACAACACATACAAAATTCTGCATAGAAATTACATTTTCAATTCAATCACACATATTACAAGCAATCAAATGGAACAGTGATGGGCAATCCTTTCCCTTGCCTCATCACCAATGTACTCTTGTACTATTTTGAAACCAAGTGCAGAAACAATTATTTATTGTTTCACAGAACACAGTTGTGGTACAAATCAATGACATCTTCACCATTTTTGACACCAGTAAATGTGACATTAACAATTTTATCGATAAATTGAAGAGTAAACATGAATCAATAAATTTCACATACAGAATAGAACAGAAAAAACTCACTCTAATTTTTAGACATAATGGCCATTGGAAATAAGGGTTCCTAGATACATAATAAAGGGATTACCCTGGAGTGCTCAAGTTTTTGTACTTTGCTAAAGTTTATTCCTTAGTACTTATGGTATTCTTTAGGAAAAATCTTCCTATTGTATAATAGTACTCCCTTTACAGAAACAGTGTGTAAAAACAGTACATAGCAGTACGGAGTCTCCATTGAAGAGTGTGACAAACCTTATTACAGATCTCTAATACTTTTGACATTACCCTGAATTTATATTCTGCCATGTTACATTTTTGTATAAGATAGTCCTAGAATCTTCCTTCCAAAAGGTTCCTTCCACTCACATTTCACATATATTACAATCAGCTTAGCTATTTAAAAAGTTGCTACATAGGTCTATTGAAAAATAGTCTACATTCAATATGCTCAGCAATTTACAATGTTTATAATCCTTCCTAAATTTAAATCTATTTCTTCAAAAGAAACTTTTTAAAGTAATGGAAGTAAATCCTGTGTTCTCAAAAATCATGTTTTTTGTGTTCTCAAAAATTTTTGAGAATACAGAAAACACAATTTTAAGAGCACAGGATTTACTTGCTTTAAAAATTTTCTATAGTATGCTGCAGAATAACAAATTTTCTTGAGTATAACCAGTTATTTCAACAAACTCAGCATGGTTTTAGACAATCCAGATCCACCACTACTGCACTCTTCCAACTCATTAATTAGCTGAACTAATGTTTCAATGAGAAACAGCTTTCTTTGTGCAACTTCTGTGATCTCACAAAAGCCTTCAACAGCATCGACCACAATGTCTAGTCAGGCAAACTCAGAAGTCTAGGTATTGTAGGTAATCCCCATAATTGGATTATGTCCAACCTCAGTGGTAGAAAATAGATATGTAGTTAAATATCTTCAGCATTTCACAACTAGTATTATCTCAGCCAAATCTACTCGCTCAGAAATCAAATGTGGTGTTCCACAAGGATCAGTCCTAGGCCCTTTACTCTTTGTCATCTTCATGTCCTTTTCTATGGCTAACTGTAAACCACTCCTCTATGCAGATGACACTTCTTGTCTAATATCTGCTGTTAAGTTACCAACCCTTATGAAATCAGCTCATTCCTCAGTTGAGGACATGAGCACTTGGTGTGCCAACAATAATTTACTATTAAATAGTACTAAAACCTCATATGTATATAATCTTTCATACGGAAAAGGCTCAGCCAACTCTGAGCCCTTTACTTACCTTAAATAAGATTAGCATAAAACGCCTTGAAATTAATAACTTCTTGGGTTTCACTATAAGTGATGATTTATCATGGCAAGAGCACATTGATACTATCACCAATAAAGTGGCAATTGGTCTTTTCATGATAAGAAAGCTGACTTTGGTTATCTCTCTGGAATGCCTCAAGTTTTTATACTTTGATAAAATTCATTCCTTTCTCACATATGGCATTATCATTTAGGGAAACTCTTCCCAATGTAAACGAATCTTCTCTCTACAGAAACAAGCTGGTGTTTCAATTAGAGAACACGGCAAATTTTTTTTCATATCACTGAAAATTCTAACTTTACCCTCCATATATATCATTCAATGCTCCTCCTTTGTTAAAGAAAACCCTAATATCTTCCTGCCTGACAGCTCTTTTCATTCCTATGACACTCAAGCTAATATTGACGTGCACCTCAAAAGACTTAACTCCAGCCTTACCAAAAATGACCTACATTACATATGTGCTCATATAATAATAATTTTATTAATCCCAGGACTAGTTGAGCACTAGTATAGGACAGGTCGATTACAAAAAGCAGTCGTTACATGAAATACACATACACATTATATCATATATTGCAATCAATACATAGAAAAAATTTACATCACATATACATTGATGCCCCTATTATTTTTTAAATATTTATGTTACTAATTTAAATATTCAGGGATTGAATAAAAGCAGTTATCAATCAAATATTTCATTAGTTTTGCCTTGAAGTGTGGGAGCGATTTGATTTCTTTTATTTCTGGTGGTAACGAGTTAAAAAACAGGGCTTTTGGAATACAATGTCGTGTTATGGGTAATCAGCCTGAAGCTTTTTTTCTGTTTGGTGTCATGGCTATGAATATCCTTGTTCACCTTGGGTTGAATGATGGTTTCTTACATATAATATAGAATAGTAGATGCAAATGGAAGGAAAGGTTAAAACACAAAGTTTCTTAAACAGAGGCCGGCAGCTGATTCTAACAGGCAGGATTTCCCCATACCTGCTAGAATCCGGACCAACCATTTTTGGAGTTTAAAGACCCTCATTGAATGATACGAATGTCCCCAGGCAGCAACATTATACTTAAGCCTATTATAAATGTAGGCATAGTACACAGACATCGGTGTCTCAAAATTAGTAATTGGCATGATACATCTCAGCAGGTAACATCCAGATGCTATTTTTGAGCAGATGGAATCAATATGAGGTTCTCAGTTCATGCATTCATCAATTAGAAGACCAAGAAATTTAATATTACTAGAACCAGATGGAATTGAGCCATTTAATCTAAGGAGTAGACTGACTTGTACTTTTTTTTTATAAGGGTAAGATTGAATATATGAAGATTTCTTTTTGTTGAGTAGAACATTATTTTCTAAGCTCCAATTTACAATGGAATCAACAGCTTTCTGTACATCATAGAGTGTGTTGTCAATATATTCTATCAGTTGATTAGTGTCATCAGCAAACATGACAAGCTCACTTGATTTTTGGTAAGCAGGTAGATCATTGACATATAAAAGAAATAGCAAGGGGCCAAGAGTGGAGCCTTGAGGAACTCCTTTGGAAACAAGTCGCTTTTTTTATATACAATTTAGGTAAACCACCTGGGTGCATTCACTGAGATAAGATTTAACCCATTGGTTAGCAATACCTGATATTCCATATCTGTTTAACTTGTCAAGGAGAATACTATGATCCACACAGTCAAAGGCTTTGCGCAAATCATAAAAAAAACCCTAATATATCAGTCTGATTGTCTAAGGCCTTGAGTATAGCATTGACAAATCTACATATAGCTGTTTCTATACTTTTTCCTTTAAGAAAGCCATATTGGAAGTTGGATATAATTTGGAACTTCTCTAAGAAGGATGAGATTCTTTGAAACACGACACTTTCAAAGGCCTTTAGGAAAAGAGAGAGAACAGATATAGGTCTGTAATCATTCATGTCTTGTCTATCACCTCCTTTGAGAAGAGGAACTATTTTTGCAGATTTAAGTAGTCTAGGGAAAGTACCTGTGGTGAGGAAAATATTGATTAAGAGAACTAGAGGAGCTAATAGGTGTAGTTTAACAGGACCTTTAACAATAGAACATGGGATGCCATCATATCCTGCTGAATTTTTGGAACTGATCTTGGTAAGAATCTTTTCTACCTCCTTTTATCTGTCGGATAGAGAAAAATGGCATTAGTTGGACCCAAGTGTTGCAAAGAAGTTCTCTCAATAGTGGTACTGGACTGAAATTGGATTGATAATTGGTTTCAATAAAATGATTATTAAAACAATTGGCTGTTTCCTCAGGGTTACTGACCATATTACCATTTATAGAGATAGACTTGACTGAGTGGTTAATATTAGGTGTAGAAGTAGCATTTTTAACCATATTCCATGCAGTTCTGGAGGGATTACATGATCTACCTATTAGTTTAATATTAAAATTCTTCTTTGCCTCTGAAATCATCTTATTATACTGGTTTTTATGCTTTTGATAAATATTTTTTGCAGCCTCAGTTTTAGAAGCTTTCATATCATATTTTTATGCTTGAACTGCCTGAAGGAAAAACATACTTCAAAATGATGTAAAAAGATATTCATAAACTCACTGAATATCTGGTCAATGGGTTCAGTCTGATAGACCCCAAGTTTCTCCCTCAAGTGCATGACTAAATTCATAATGAGCACATTTGGAGAAAGACCTTTTCCAGGTAGGGTAACTGACATCAGGGTCATCAGTGGTGACCTGCAGC
The DNA here is from genome assembly GCA_011762765.2 of Rhinocypha anisoptera. Taxonomy (NCBI): domain Eukaryota; kingdom Metazoa; phylum Arthropoda; class Insecta; order Odonata; family Chlorocyphidae; genus Rhinocypha; species Rhinocypha anisoptera. Next base: position 3,040 of record WURS02129871.1, on the reverse strand, counting down.
CTGATTACTTGTGCAGAGTGGTCAGAAAGATAAGTATCAATTACTGCAACTTCCGTCCAGGAGAGACTTGTAAAAATATTACATATCTATAATAGTTGCAGGGGTAGGGGTCAGTCTAGTTGGTTGAGTTACAGAAGGAAACATGTTAAATGTGAGAAAAACATCAAGAAGTTGAGGTTTAACAATATTTCCAACCCTTAGGTCCACATTAAAATCCCCACAAACAGTTGGATGTCTTGGGCCTTAAGACAAAATTGAAAGAGTATTCATTAGTTCATCCAAAAATATTGAAAAATCTCCAATAGGAGACCTATATACATAGACAATGGGCCCTATAACATTATGAAAAGAGATTTCAGCAGCACAACATTCATAGTCTAGTTCTAAAGAAAATTTGGCAGTGATTTTAACAATTCAAGCAGTAATGGTGTTCTTAACAAAGATGCAAACACCACCACTTATTGATACTTCTCTAAAAAAAACTACTGCACATGTAGTATCCAGCCATACCAACACTATTGACTTCATTTGGGTGCAACCAATGTTCAGAGATACAAATAATGTCATGCCTATGCAAGTCTATAAATAATTCAAACTGAGTAATTTTTTATCTCGGAATTTGAATGTTAATATTTATTCTTCCTTTTGTTCTTCACTTCAATCAAATTACCAGAAGATGCAGTACCCTTTCCTACATCAATAAACAGTATTATCATCACTAATACTGTGAACACTCCAGGATTCTTCAGCACTCTTTGCGTCATTGCAGAAGTTAGAACTCAGCATGCTAGTTGTTGCATTAGCTTGTAATGTACCACACACACCAATGCTAGCAGTAGGATAGTCACAGCGCAACATTCCGGAGTGCGATTTCGTGAGACTTGCATCAGAATTGACTACAGAGGAACTCTTATTGGCACTCCTCGACCTGTGTCCAATCACATTACACAATCTTGCTTCTTGACCACATCAGAAGCATTCACATGATTCAACTCACGAAAGTCGGCACCAAGGATTTTCACAATACTGGATTGTTCCTTCAAAGAATCGGAGCATTTAGAGACTTCAGAGCCAAGATTTTTTACCATATTGCACAGATCATTGTTTAGTCAACAGCATTTCCAGAACATTAAGCACCTGTTGGAGTTGGCAGGAAGGTTGCACTTGGCAGTTTTTGCACCTGTACACCAATTCTTTCGATTTTAAAGCATTCCATACCAATTTATTAACTTTAGTGCATTCAAATTGAAACTGAGATAAGCAGAAAAACTCACACATCACTATTTCCTGACTTTCTTCTAGTTTTTAGGAACAAGTACCGCAATGTTTACCTTGTAGGTCCACCATTTTTGATTTATCCCATGTTAGTTTGATAGGTAAGGGTAGAGTTCTCCGAGAACTAAAGGTCACCTTACACGGTGCATGATATCATGCACAATCTCATCAGAAACATTATCTCCCAAAATCACAGGATCATTCACAGCAGAAATAGAACATGTTCTAATTTTTTATCATCATGCATGCATGATTAGCACTTGTCGGCCATGTTTGGTATGCCAAATCTGGAGATGCCGCTTTAAAGCTAAAAAAATCTTATGATAATACGTCAACACATAGCACTGCGACAAGTAAGCAATCAGGAAGCATATTGATGTAGATAATTACAAAATTTTGTGTATGTCATTATTTAATTAAGCCCTGAGAGACAAATAGAAATCTAGAAGTGAAAAGTGGTATTTTATTTAAGATTTTGTATTACAGTGACATGTACAAAATCTGTGCAGTTGATTGAATCATCAAAATGGCAGCTAGACACAGGTAGCGGTATACGTACAGGGTGCGGCACTTTAACCCAGACAAATAAAATTTTTTTTAAAGCAAATTTATTCACACAAAATATAAATGAAACAGAAAATTCTTTTAGATAGAAATTGTGGCACCAGTCAAGAGTAAAATTACTCAATATAACCTTCAGCTGCAATGACCGCCTCCATCCTCGGCCTAAAGCACTCGCACGCTCTCTTTGAAAGTGCTGTCCATATTTCTAAATGCTGCTTCGATAGTGTTGCATAGGGATGCGACATTAGGGTGTCTCGTCTTGTTAGTAACCCTTTCGATTACGCTCCAAACATAATAATCAAGGTGGTTCAAATCCGGGCTATTCGGGGGCCAAAACTCCTTAGTACAGAACATGTCCACATTATCTGACAGCCAGTTTTGGACTAAATGGCTCGTGTGAGTCAGTGCACCATCCTGCTGAAAGACATATTGCCTTCCCAAGGCCACAGTTACCATCTACGGTTTCATGACATCGTTCCAAACATGCAGATACACTTCTTTATTGATGGTTTGTCCTTTTTCAAAGATATGTGGTGGCATGACATCACCCTCACTTGACACAACACCCAAGACATGAATGCTAACCAGAAAATTTGTTCATGCAACAACTGGGACATCCTCGGGGTCGTGGGTGAGCCAGCAATCATTTTTCCTGTTGACCTTCTCGTCAACAGTGAAAATCTTTTCATCAGAAAAGAATCTGATTTGCCCGGCTGCTTCATTTTTCATCGAACTCAATAACAGTTTGCAGCGAGCAAACTGCTTTGTTTAGGCAGCTTCAGACAGCATCTGTCGCACCTTTATTTTGTATGACTTGTAACGTAAGTCCTCCTCTCCAATCCAACGCATTGTTCTCTTGCTGACACTTAACACTGATGCCAATTTCCTGATGCTCCGGGTCCTCCAAAATCAGCACCTGAGCTCTTTCCACGACTGCTGCCGTTCGTGACATGCGTTCCTTCGAATGAGATTTTCTCGCCGGGTTAAAGGAACCTTCCCCAGACTTCTCAGAAGCATTGTACTTTTTCACAATATCGTTAACAGTTGATCTGGGGTACCCGGAGAATCAAATGATTTCAGTCACCGAATGCCCAGAGCGAAGACTTTTGATAATTGCGGCTCGTTGTTTATACTCCACACTTGTACGTAACATATCGACCATTTTGAGATTATGACTGTAGACTAGATGCCTATGGCTTTC
>WURS02129549.1:0-22460 GCA_011762765.2 Rhinocypha anisoptera | reverse complement strand
CTGTGTGACCCAGATCATCAGATGTGAAACACAATACGGTTTGTAATTTGATTAACTTAGTTTGTCTGATTGATCCACGTATATTTTTTACAATATCTATAATTTAATTCCTCTTCATTTTCTTTCTTTCACTCTATCATTTCACTTATAAAAATTTATCTTTTTTACATTTCAAATTTTTCAAATTTGAAATATTTTATATTTAACTTTGATTATATGGTGATGACAGTGAGCTTAAGTAGATTGGAACGACTTACAAAGCCCATAGAACTTACACTACTATACATAATTATACCAACTCTTTCAACACTGTGTGACCCAGATCATCAGATGTGAAACACAATACGGTTTGTAATTTGATTAACTTAGTTTGTCTGATTGATCCAAGTATATTTTTTACAATAATATCTATAATTCAATTCCACTTCATTTTCTTTCACCCATTCTCCCATTTCACTTAATAAAATTTATTTTTTTCATATTTTAAGAAGTGATGCTAAAAAACTATGCTTTTTAGCCTAAATTTTGATAGGGAGAATTTTCTACTATTTATTATGTCATTCGAAAATTCAGGATATGTAGAATCGGATATGAAAATTTAAAATCTGCCAAATATTTTTAAATGTTTCGAAATTTAAAGTTTCGGGTTTTACTAAACAATAGTACAATAGTATCAAAACCGATTTTAATTCAATTATATAATACAACTAATTAGTTTTTTCGGAAAATATCCAATGTTTTGAATGTTTTTACACTAAAATTAAGCTAAAAACCAAAGTTTTGGAATCAAATTCAAAACAGTTAAAATTATTTGTCAACTCTCAAATTTTCATATTTGATTCTGCGTATTCTAAACTTTCAAATGACAAAAAATATATAAAAAATTTTCTACCAAAATTTAGGCTAAAAAGGCAGTTTTAGGTATTACTTTTTTCTTATATTTTAAAAATATTTTTCATTTTAGTTAATTTTTCCTATTATTTCTCATTTTTCTTATTATCCACTTTTTTTGTCGCTTTTCCGTTTAGTTTTTTCTCTCTTATTCTATCTATATTTCTTACTAGCTATTATAAGTTTTTTGTTTGGAGAAACGCGGCACACCCGATTGAGAGTTGTGTGCCAAATCTCATCAGTGTGAGTTAGAACCATAGACATAGACAGAGAAAGAGACAGCGAAAGAGAGAGAGAGAGAGAGAGAGAGTAGGAGAAAAATTGGGGAAAGGGAGGGAGGGAGAAACTGATCCATAGTACTTTGCTGTCTTTCTTGACTTGATTATCAATTTAAATGGCACCAAATGATACAGTGGCACAAGTGAATGAGATTCATACACACCAAGACGAGGCCAGAGGAAATTGGTGCACCAGATTTCCCCACACAAGAGAATGAGAAGGGCAAAAGTGAGTGAGTCAGTGAAAGAGTGAAATAGAGAGAGAGCAAGAGAAAGAGAGAGAGAGAAGGAGAAAGAGTGAGAGAGAGAGAGAGAGAAAGAAAGAGAGTGGGAAAGAGTAGCATAACGAGAGCTCTTTTAGCTAATCATCCAATTTGCTTTTTGGCTATAGTGTTTATGTGAGTGTGCAAAAAGAAAAACAAACAGTAACTTTTGGGTTGATTATTAAAAAAATTCAATTTTTTATTAACGCTATAAATTTTTTTTAAATTTAGACATTGGCCAAAACCTATTCTAGAATTGGGAAAAATTCTCGGTTACTTACTTTTAATTTATTTTTTACTTTTTCTTTCTTCTCTCTCTTTCTCTCTCTTTCACTCTCTCTTTCACTCTTAGCTTCTCTTTCTCTCTCTTCTGCCCTTCTCTTTCTTTTATTTTTTCTCTCCCTTTTCTCTCTCTCTCTCTTTCCCTCTTTTTCCCGTTAGCACGCTATTTAGCCAAAACAAGTACCACATTCCGTGACTGGCACCGATAGCCAATCGAACTCTGGAGGTATTTAGGAACCAAAACCAAGCCTAGCCCTCACACATCTGGTCACATTGCAACATTGTGGAACTATTTGCCCATTTCGGCACTCGTTGTTGTTGTTCGAATTATTATCCGAGTTATTATACTCTCGTTAAAGGCAAAAGTTAAAGAAAATAAAAAGAGCAAGTAATAAAATGCAAAATTGCATTATGCATATTGAACTAGATTAAGAAAAAGATAAAATGATGTTTAAGATAAAATAGAAAATAATAAACTAAAAATCAAAAAGGTGAAAAATCAGTAGATATTACCGAAGAAAAAAAACTAAGATAAAGAAAAATAATTCAAGAGGAAATATATCTCATAAATAAAATAATTAAAAAATAGAAATGATATTGTGAGAGAGATAGCAAGCCAAATGAGAATAGAATGAGAGAGAGGTAGAGAAAAAAATAGAAAGAGAAAGAGAGAGCCTAATTCCATTTTTGTTCCTGTGCTATCATCCGTGAGAATAGCTTTCTAATCTTATTGCTCTATTTGGCACTATGGAGTCTAATACAATCTTTCTCTTTTTTTCCTTCACTCTCTTTCTCACTCTCTCTCTCTCTCTCTCTCTTTCTCTCTCTCTCTCTCTCTCTCTCTCTCTCACTTACTCTCTCTCCCAATCTTTATGAAAGAAAAAAAGGAAGACAATGAAAAGAAATGCTCAATATTTGCACTAATTCTTAAACTTCCAATGTTATATACTTTTTTATTTATACTAAAAAATTTGATTTATAAAAAAACTAATTTAAAAGTGCTAAACTTAAAAAAATTTAAAAAAGAATAAAATAGAATTAATTATATTTTTGATGATTCTCTCTCTCTCTCTCTCTCTCTCTCTCTTTCGTTCTTTACTTGCCTTTATTTGTCTCAATAGAAAACTTACAAAAAGGAGTGTTTTTGAAGAAAAATCAATAATGTTCCCATGAATTGTGTTTGGCCAAAGGGAATAAAAAAATTAAAAGTACTTAGTGAAAATGAAATTTTTTTCGAATTTTCTTGTTTTCAAATTTTCTTGACAATTATTCTCTCTCTGTTTCTCTCTTTTACTCATAAAACTTGCTACACAAATTGTATTTATGTTTTTTTTGTAATTCCAATTTCACTTCAATTTGAGCATCTCCCTATAGATTGAATGCAATTAAAATTAATTGTTTTCACTTCATTCTCTTTCTCCTACTTGATTCCTAATTAAAAATTCATGTAATTGGCTTTTGAACTAGCCGAAAAAACCTAATCTTTTTCATTATTTCTTCCTTTCTCTCTTTGTTTGCTTACCCACACAGAAAATAGAGAAAGAAAAAATAAATAAATAAAAATGAGAAAAAACAAACAAATTTTGAGAGAATTAGAGAGAAAATGAGAGAAAGGAGGAATAAAATGAAAGTAAAAAAGAAATGGAAAGTAAAAGAAAATAATAAAAAGAGAGCGAAAAACCATGCTATTTCATGAGTTAATCTGGTGTGATTTAGCATTGATAATAATTAAAGTAGATGCAATATGAAAAAAGAGAGGAAAAGAGAAATGAAAAGAGTTGCGAGAGCCAAAAAGAGTTGACTTGACTTTAATGTCATAGGATTTCACAATAAAAAAATCTGTATACATATGAAATATACATACTAAAATATATATATATATACAATTTAGTCATATGTAATTATTTTTTGACATTTTGGCACTAAAGTCACTTTGGCGCCAATTGGCAGGAAAAATGAGTGAGTGAAAGAAAGATAAAAAAAGAAATAGTGGGAGAGTGACGGATAGTAAAGGAGTAAGAGAGAAAAAAGTGATAGGAGAAAATTTTAAAAAAATTGTGAAAAGTGAACAAATAAAAAGTGAATAAATTAGTTTAAAAGCTAATTTAAATTTTATAAAATATAATACATATATTAATTATTAGTTTTAATCTCTCCTATATACTAATGAAAAATATAGTTGTAGTTTTCTAAGTTCTGTCATTTTTTTGTTATTGTGCCACCCTTGTTTTTTATTGTGAGAGTTACGCTACTTCCACTGTACTTAACCGATTCGAATCCAATTTTCGTTGTGATTCGAATTCGTTACAGATTCGTATCTAACTTTCAATATTGTAATTCAAATTCTTAACCAATTTAAATCTGTTTTTTTGTGTTATAAATCATAACTTATGATTCAAATTTTATTCTGATGCGGTTTGAATTTTGTGCATTCGAATTCTCCGTCAATTTGATTCTGAATTCGAACTTTTCTAATTTTCGCACAATTTGGTTTAATTTTTTTTGCATAACCTTTTGAATTACCTTGAGTTTGACCTCGGCTGTTTTGTCGCCGTTTTTACAAATTCAAACGGGGCTTTAGCGCCGTCCTTCTTGTAAAAAATCATTTTTATTATTTCGAAGATTCTATATAAATATATATGAATAAATAAAAGTTGGCTTTCCTGCATATTATTTTTTTAATTATATTTAAATCTGTTTGTTGAGAGTGTTGATAATAGTCATACTATGAAAAAATTAAAAAATTATGAAGAAAATTAGGAAAAAATGAGAGGATTAAAATGACATTTTGTGTTGATTGGTAAGCTGAGATATACCATTTGCAAAGCACAATGCACTAATTAGTTGCAACTTGCAAGCTAAAATGTGCCTAGGCTGCCTAGCTGAAAGGTGATGATTCAATGGAATTCTCCCTCATTTTGGATATAACTTACCTCCCCTCTCCCCAACCAACAAAAAAGTACACTTACGCAAACCAAGTTTCACAACTTTGCAAATTGCAAAACACACATGTACATTTGTATATCTGTGTGCTTTATAACGCAAACCAACATAAGGTTGGCAAATCAAGCTGGTTGGTCGATTACTCATGTCAACCAACTTAATCACAAATTGAGTTTTGTTACTCTAAGTAAATTAGTTGTTTTTTGACAAACTGCTGTTTCATTCAAACACACTTTGTTTGTAGAGTTTTTCTCTCTTTTTCTCTTTCTCTCTCTCTCACCTCTTCTCTATAAAAATCCTTTATTTGTATAATATTGTATAATATTTTATTTTTTATTAATCAATTATACTCTTACACTGTTAAAAATACTGTCCGGTTATAACTAAACATTAAACACGTTTTTGGTTATAACTCGACAAGTTTTTGTAATAGACTTTTAATTTAAATAATAAGCAGACATTTTGAAAAATTAACGCTTATAAGCTTATTGTATAATTATAGGGTTATAAACCAACTTTCCCTAAATTTTCATCTTAAAAGCTAGTATTTTTAAAATTATAAGGTTATAAACAGAAAAAGCTCAATGTCAGGTTATTCTCAGATAGTATTTTTTAACAATGTACTTAATTACTCTTTTAGAGAAATCACTTAGTCTCATAAAAAGTTTTAATTCTTTATATCTAAAGAAAATTGCTAGTTGAATTGAAGTAAAATCAAGCTTTCAAAAGCATTTTGATCTCATTAATTCTAGAAAAATACGCTGGCCATTGAAATGTAACAAGTTCTAAGAATACATGTTAAATCACATGTGTAATATAATGATCATTTGTTAAAACTCTATAAAACAAATTTAAAGTTATTATGTTTGACAGGCTGTTGTTCCTCGAAAACTTAATCACAAATCAAATGCCTTTCAGTATAAATTGTCTCCAATTTGACAAGCGGTTGTTTTAGTAAATACACATATTTATTATTTTTATTTCCTATACTAGAAGGTGATCAAAAGAAACACACGGTTGAGAGTTGAGAGTAGTTTGTGAAGTAAAGTATTGCCCAAATCCATCTTAATCCTCAACACGCACACTTTTATATAACACACACATAATACACATAGAGGTAAAAAATGTGAAGAAAAACTAAGACAGCGTAAATCTTGTACTTGACGCCACTCGACAAGTACATTTCGTGTTCTGCACACACACACACTGTTACATACTCTCATTAGTGCAAACACATATGGCCACTTTTTTCTTTCTTTTTTTCCATCTCCTTCTCCTTTTTCTTATTGCGGGTAAACAACTTTGAGTTCGTCTAGCTAATATAATTAGCCGCAGCTGCTGACCTATTGATATTGATGCTAGTCTATATTGATATATTATTAAGTATAAATTTCCTTGTTGCAGGTGGGTGTAGTTATTGAGTGAGTACGAGTGAGAGAGAGAGAGGGAAAGAGGGAGAGGGAAAGAGAGAGAGGGAAAGAGAGAGAGAGAGAGAGAGAGAGAGAGAAAGGGAAAGAGGGAGAAAGGGGAAGGAAGAGTTAGGCAGAGAGAAGAAGAGAGAAAGAAAAAGAGAGAAAAGGAAAGATAAGGAGAGAGAGAGAGGGGGGAGATAGAGAAAAAGAAAGGAAGAAAGAAGGAAAGAGAGAGGGAAAATAATGTAGAAAAAGGGGAGAGAGGGAGAGAGACAGAGAGAGAAAGAGAGAGGGGAGAGGGGGAAAGAGGGAAAGAAAGAAAGAAAAAGAGAGAGAGTGAAGTGGCAATGGTCAAGCACGATCAGTCGCGAAACGTGTGACGAAAAGTGGCCGGAAGCAAGTCGATTGCGTGCCGTGAACGCATCAGACATTGCAGCTTGGTTAAGTACGTCCGAACTTATTGCTGGAAGATAGATAGATAGAGAGAGAGGGAGAGAGAGAGAGAGAAAGGGAGAGAAAGAGAAAGAGGGAAAGAGAGAGAGAGAGAGAGAGAGAGAGACAGCAAGCTACTTCGAAATCACTACCCTCCAACATGGAAGTGAACAAAACAAATCATCCAGATCAAGCACGCCATCCTTTGGAGCAACAACTCTCAACAACCCAACAGAGAAAAAAAATGAATACACACTCGTGTGTGCAGTGAGTGATCATCATTAATCTCATTCACTTCTGATGACATAATATTGTTATTAATGATAATTTTTAAAAAATAATAATAATTCTAGTGTGAGAGTGCAAAAGAATAACATAGTTTACGTTTGACAATAGGTTATAATTTAGTTTTTGTATTATTATTATTATTATTTATAATGGGACTCAAAATGGAGAGACAATGGTGTGGGCAATGGAACCCAGGGAAAAAATGTCGAGTCAAAACGAGCGTACTGGCCGTTATTTATCTGTGCTGGTCATCTCAAATCTTTGCATGTGTATATCATTTGTAGCCTAGGAAACTTGTGAGAGGAGGGAGAGTTAGAGAGAAAGAGAGTGAGAGAGAGAAAGAGAGTGAGAGAGAGAGAGAAAGTAAACGTGACAAGTGTGGTCGTGTACTTTTCCTACTTTCTCTTTTGCGTAAATGAAATGCATCAGACTAACACTGAAGAAAGAGAGAGAGAAAGTGATTGTATGGGTTCAGCAACACTAATGGTACCTCTTGTGCCATAGTCAATGGCAGATTGCAACACACACACACACCCCAAACAGTGTGCAAATGGTAGTGTCAATCTTAATCAGAATATATTACTTGATAAATTAAAATTTGAATTTGAATTTTAAAATCAAATTATAAATTATGCATTTTAATAAATGTTTGGTTGGAAAACATTTGTCAGGGAATTCACTTTTTCTAGATAAATTGTACTTCAAAAATAATTATATTTTTAAAACTGAAACTAAGTTTAAAACCGTTTATAAAGTTCAATTAATTTTGGATTAAAACTGGTATACCTTAAAATTGATTAAAAACCAGTCAAAAGAAAGGCAAAAAAACGAAAATGACTTGAAATTGAAGAATTAACCGATTTAGTTGGAATGAGAAAAGCATCGTAGCAACAATAATTTGCTTTAGGATTTTATTCCAAGAAGATAGTCTGTGCTTCATATTGCCAAGCAACCAAGAAACAATTTTCATAAAAGACTAAACTTCAATGGTAACACAAGTTGACAATGTCAAAGATCATGGTCATAGATTACTTAACACTTACACCTGCTTAACATTGATTATCACACATAAAAATTACATTTTTGATATGTCTGTGGTCATTTTGTTTTAAAAGTTTAATCTTGTTAAACTTTACTGTAAAATAAACGGAAACTCTGACCCGTATATAAACAAAATTTAATTTAAAATCAAAATTTTGTTTGTATAGGTGTAAATGTAACACCATCAATGTTTTATCATTATTTCTACAGTCTATATTTGCCCAAGTCTCGGAGGATTCCATCCTTCATTTTTCCTCTTTGAAGCTCATCTTTTGTTCTCACTCTCTCATTCTCTCTTTCTCTTGTTTTTCAAACTTTGTTCATTGCTATTGAGCTTCAACAAAAAAATTGAAAAGGTGTCACTCATCACACACAAAAACAAAACTTGGACTAGTTAATGAATAGACCATCAAGAAAGAGAAGAAGTGAAGGGGTGAATATATGATGGGCCAAAATAAGACCAATTGAAATCACTTAAAATGCACAGTTTACCTTGAGAAGGTGTTAGACTGGTGATGGGGATGGTGATGCGACGAAGGAGGTGGCCCAGTGAGGCCGGATGTGTGGAGTGGGGGTAGGACCCGAGCCCACTGCGCTATGTCAACACAGCCTATGTCACCACTGGAGCCGAACACCTCCATCTCAAGGTGGCACATGGCACAGGCAGTACTTTGGCTTGTCCCCAACCTGGTCATTGGTCGAATTGGACTAAATTTCGGCCTGTGCCGTGGCACTGGCAGCCCAGTGCGAGACATGTTTGCAAATCTAATCTAGCAGTGGTGCGCGTCAATGCACTGGCCCGACTTGGTGTTGAGATAAGACTCGACTGGCCAGTTTTGCACGGCGCGCACTCTTCATTCTAAAGTCAATTAATTTTGATTTATGCCTGGCGACTAAAACAGACGTGGCCAACTTGGTGCCCTACCACCCAAACTTATACTAGTGCTACAAGCCTTGCTCAATAGCACTTTACCACTTGAGATCGAAGGCAGCTGCTGCGGTGTGAGAAAGAATGAGTGAGAGAGAGAGAGAGAGAAAGAAAGAGAGAAAAAGAAAGAGAGAGAAAGAAAGTGTGAGAGAAAGAGAGAGAGCGAAAGAGAGAGAGAGAGGAAGAGATAGAAAGAGAGAGAGAGAGAGAGAGAGAGAGGAAGAGATAGAGAGAGATAGGAAAAAAGAGAGAAAGAGATAGAGAGAAAAAGAAAAAAAGAGAGAAAGAAAGAGATAGAGAGAAAAAGTGAAAAAGGGAGATAGAGAGAAAATAAGAAAGAGAGAGAGAGAGAGAGAGAGCCTTCAACAGTGTGCCCACTTCCTGCGCTTCACAACCCAACACACTTGACTTTGTATGCCACCACCAGCGCCCACTGCCACATTTCATTGCGCTATGATCGATCATGCTTGAAAATAGGGTTTGAAAACGCTTTTTTAAAAAACCGTTAGAGAATACCAATTTACCTTTAATAAAATAATGCAGCGTAAGAGAAAAAGCAGAACGGAACCCAAAATTGAAATAGCGAAGGGTGCGGAGACAAGGCGAGGGGGGGAGAGAGAACCCAAACAGAGTGCGCGGAGATAATTCAAAAGTGAATTCGTCCGTTATGAGTGGAACGCGCACACAGCAGCGCCCGGAATCGATGAAATATTAATTTGCTTTGGCATATAATGAGATGAGAACCAATACGCTCCCAGTAGATTAGCTATGCCCAAATAAGTCCGGAGTGCTGCTTGGAAGCGTCAGCACCCCAAAACAGAAGCACACCAAAATCGCTTCACAGACAAGTCAAATTATGTATGTATATTACCATGAACAACGATAAAATTAATCACTTCACTATTCTTGTGATAGCTGAAAATTCGACGGGCAAAATACTTAGATGCTAATAAATGCAAATTATATAATAATCATTTTTCATTGCTACTTGAAGATGTCTTATCGGGTGAAAGACAGCGACAAATTACGCCTTGGCAACGTCAGCTACACTGCACTACACCGAGCTAAATCAATGCAGCAAAGCCTGCATTTTTGAACGTCAATTTTTTTCTCAAACCAAAGCGTGGTAAAACATGAATTAAGAGGGCTTCTGGTAAGTGTTATTCATATGCACAACTCGAAATACACAGAATCGAGCTCAAGTGCTCTTCACTGTTGCTAAAGTGTTTTTGCAGCACATAATTAGTGCCACTCATGTGTTTACATAAGCATTTACATACACGCACACATACATTCTTTTAAAAACAAACATAGACTAGACGCAGACACAAACGATAGTGATGATCAGTCGACACGCTATTTTAGCGGGTGCGCGTGTGTGTGAGGTAATCACGACAAAACAATTTGTCCTCGACACATGCTGCTTGTTTGCTAATGGTTTAATTTAATTAGGCAAAACAAATTAATCGTTAGTTGATAGAGAAATGGAACGGGAGGATGAGAATGGAGAAAATAGTGAAAGAGTGTAAGAGAGCCAATAGGGAGTTCTGTTTCAACACATACATACACACCATAATATTGGAATATTTATATAAATTATTTACTTGTATGATGAGAATGAATGGGTATTGGTTGGAATTTGAGAGGGGAAACGAGTGATAGGTAGAAGAGTTAAAGTGAAAACGCCAAAGCATTCACTATGTCCATTGGTGTGCAAAGCCAAATAAATTGCTCAGCTCCAATCCAAAAGTATGAATAAGTTGAATTTATTGATGTGTAAATAAACATGCAAGTGCACCGTGCACTGAGTAAAGATATCCACCAAGCGATAACCATAGACTTTAGAGGTTCTAAATTCACTAAACCAAACCAACAACAAGCAAATGACATTGAATTGTGTATAGTATATACCATAGATGGGCTTAATCGTTCAATTGCACGATTAGAAAATTGGTTTGCAGAGAGTGGCAAAATTGATTGATCTTCGTTATAGAAAGTGTCTAATCGACTGTCAATCAGCACTGAGTTTGTACCCTTCTTTCCTTTTCTATCTCTATCTTTTGCTCTCTTTCTCTTTCTTCTTCACTGTTTCACTCTTTCAAAGCAAGGCACATTCTTGACAAAGCTGTCTGGAACGTTTTGTGCTTGAGTGAGTGTAATTTGAGTTGAACACGACACTGCACAGAGTTGCAAGTCAATCAGGCAAATTGTCAAGTCACAAAATCGGACAACCACAACGCGTAAAAAAAGAGTATTCAAAATGCCAAAACCAACAAATTCAATTTTATTTTAAATTAAAAAACATAATTTAATTTTTTTCTTTCTTTCTCTTCTGTATTAAAGGTGTGAAAAATATTTCAATTTAATTTTAATAATAAAATTGCAAATAAATTATAAAACTTTTATTGAGTAATAAGGATATTATATATATTGCATTATTCAATATTTTTCTAAAATTTAAAATGAATAGTAGTTTTCTATTTTATAAGCATTGTATTATAGAATCCTAAAACAAGAATGCAAAATATTTCTATCTATTCATGGTTTGTTGCACAGAGGCAGTGAGTGAAAGAATCAAAGAAATTAAACATGATGACTTGCATATATATATTTGGTACTAATTCGACTTGTCTTCTCCAAGTCTAAGCCAATCTCGTTAAATCGGTGTCAGTCCAAGGTAGAGAGAAAAAAGTTGACAGAATGTGCTCACAATGCCATCACCAAAGGTTGCTCAAGCGAAAGAGAGTAAAAGAGTCTCTCTCTTTTACTAGAGAGAGAAAATAGAAGATAGGGAGAAAACGATAGAGAGTAAGAGAACGAAAAAGGGAGTAAGAGAGAGAAAGAGAAAATAGGAGAAAGAGAGAAAGTAGAAGAGAGTATGTGAGAGAAAGAGAGACATGATAATAGCTTTGTCGGTACCAACACATGCTACATTGCTCAAGTTAAATCAAGTTTAACACATTTAACAAATAATTTTAAATTTTTTCCAATTCTAATTTTTAACATCTCATACAATCTCTCTCTTCTCACTTTCAGCTTTTTTCCCTTCAATCTTCCCTAGTTTGAAAATGACACATTCTTTCTATTTTTCGCATTTCTATTTTTTTAAATCGATCTATGTTTCTTAATCAATTTTTTCCTAAATAAATATCTGCTTATTTATAAATTGCGACAAAAAATAGATCCACTTAACACAATCGATACCATTAACTTGTCCCTTGCCATCATCGATACCATTGACTTTTCCTTTGCTATTTACACTAAGATAACTTGTTTATTATATTTTTAAATATAAATCAGTTGTTTGGTTCGTAATTTAATAAAATTATTAATTAATTATTTATTTATTTATTTATCATTTACAATTTTTTGTTTAATTTATTTTATTTTATTTTTTCAGTTGGTAATTCTATTTTTTTTCTTTCTAGTTTTGTTCCCATCTTTGGTCTGGTAGTAGAGTTGAACAAAAGAGATAGAAGAAGAGAGATAGGAAGAGAAATAAAAGGAGAGAAGGAGATAGACAGATAGGGTGAGAGAGAGACGAGAAAACGTGAAAGATAGGGAGGGAGAGAGAAAAAGAGAGCCAGGGGGAAAAAAGACTAATCAAAATGCGAGACGAGCCAGCGTATGGAATTCAATTCGCCGACGATAGACGAACGACATGCAAATGGCATCGAGAGACACAGAGACATTTCAAACACAGTTGTGCAGTTGCCTGCAACAAACACAACTAGAGAGAGAGAGAGTGTGAGAAGGTAGGGGAAAGAGAAAGTCAAAGAGAGTGAGAGTGATTCATTGAGAAAGTCAAAAAGAAAAAAAGAGAGATCGAATGAGAGTGTGAAAGAAAGAAAGAGACCATCTCGAAGTAAACCAATTGAGGATGTAGACCGAGTGCAACTCGTTACGCTTCAGTGAGGCACCACTTTGGCTCTCAGGTCCACTCTGCATGCCACTCGGTTTTCGATAGCCCTCAAACACTCTTTCTCTTTCTCACTTTTTCTCTCACTCACTCACTCTCTCTCTTTCTTTTTCTCTAACTCTCTCTTTTTCTCTCTTTTTCTCTCTTTTTCTCTCTCTCTCTTTCTCTCTCTGGTCTGGACTCTGAACACCAAGTGAGAATGAAAATGAAAATGTGTCTCCACACCCAATGAATCCTTTATGTCCTCACATTACGAACCGTAACTTCCCATTTATCATCATAATAATAAAATATTCTTATAATATATATGCTTCAATATATATTATATATAAATATTTAATATTTTTTGTAATATTTGCTTTATTCTACTGATTATCATCTTTTGCTGGGTTTAAATCTATGTAAAATTTTTATTTTTCGTATAGACTTTAAATACAAATTTTTAAAAAATCCTGTTTATTCCAGGAACTTCTAGAATATTGAATATATTTTGAGGAATACACTTATACCAAAAACTTGTTTATATTAGTTTTTAAAATGAATTTATCTGTACTTATTTTAAATGCAAACCGACAATATATTAAAGACATTAGAAGCTTAGTGGAAAATTTGAGTAAAAAAGTAGTTTCACAATAATCTCAATAGCGTTTTATTGTTTGTAAGTTCACACCATTGGTTGTGGGGGGTAAAAATCAATTTTGGAGTATTCCTGAAACATTATTATTATTATTATTATTATTACTACTACTTCAATTTTTATTGAAAAGTCAAACAGATCTGTGACGAAATCTATACAATGGTTGTATAAACAGCTATTTTTTATAGTTTAGCTTAATTATTTTTTGTAAAACTTAAACTAGGTTACGAAATAAAGGTTACGACATTTTTTCATGTGTTTTCGTGATATTTTACCAACATATAACTTTAATTTCAAGTTTTTCTATAATAAAAATTTTAATAAATAAATGATTTTTTGGTATTTACTAATAATAAATGTATTTTTTGTAAGAGAGGCGTTTGCTTTTTGTAAAATCGGCAACAAAGCCACCGAGGTAAAACTCTAGTAAATTCGAAGGGTTATGCAAAAAAAATTTGAATTAAATCTAGCAAAAATTGTAAAAGTTTGAATTTCAAATCAAATTGATGGAGAATTATGCACAAAATTCAAACCAAATAGGGATAAAATTTGAATAATAACACAGAAAGTTAGATTCAAATTGATTAAGAATTAAAATCACAACAGTGAAATTTAGATTCGAATTGGTTACGAATTCTAATTGCAATAACGAAAGTTGAATTTGAATCGGTTAGGTACAGTAGAAGTAGGGTAACTTTCAGAGCACAACAAAAAATGACAGTAAACGAAAAATTCCAGAACATGAACATAGAACATAGAACATAAGGCATAGAATATAGAAACCTACGATCATACTTTTCATTAATATATATATGGGAACCAGCACATCTTTTCGAAAAGTTTCTCAGCAAAGTAGCACGATTACAATGAGATGAGTCATACCAGAATGCGATGTTTCATGCGATAAGCGATAAGAAAAGCATAATTGACCGATGACTGGTTTTAGGTTATAAAAGGCTGCGCTTTCCTTAGCGAAGGGATTCTCTCTGACTCCCTGCCCGAGCTAGACGGACTGCAACGTCCTTTTTCTATGTGATAGAATGTGCCGCGTCAAAAGATGCTCCTTGGCTTACTGCCCTGTGAAGCACGGGCTATCCACTAGGGATTGAATCCTAAGGCAAATGAGCTTGATTGATGCCGATTCTATCCCGCCCAAAACGGGTCTATGCTCTGCTACCAAGCCACTGTGCGATCCATTGGCCTCATTCCACTGGTTTTCATCTCGATCTGGATTCAAAGCTAAGTAGCCCTCTATGTTGTATAGGATTTAGATCCAGACATTTAAAGATGAGACCAGTTTATTCCCGGAAAATTGCCGTAGTTACGACATATATATAAGAGAAAGATAAAATATGTAAAAATATAAACTAGTTTAAACATTGAAATGTGTCACTAAATTGTTAAGATGATAACAAAAAAAATACTTTTTATATTTATTTTCCTTCCATGTACACTAATAGTTCTTTTTTAGTTATATATGGTGATTAATCATTAGTGGTTGGAATGTTCTCGTTTCTTTATTTCTTTTTCCCATTCACTGTACTGTGTGTGTTTTCCCCAATGTGTATGTGGGTTTTGTTTGTGTGCATTGCAAACATTGCGTTTTGGTGACGACAAAGAGAAAAAATAGAGAGAAGGCTAACTTTAGTTATAGTTTCTTGGTAAAGGTGGTCAGTACAGAACAAAGTGACTAGCACGTTAGCAAGAGAAAATACACAAGAAATGAGAAAGAGAAGGAGAGAAAGAAATAAAGAAAGAATGCTTGAAGAATAAAATGAGAATACTAGAAAATTGTAAAAAAAGTGAGAAACTGGAAAGACAATAACAAGCAAACTTTGCTAAAAGTTGTCTATACAAAAATGTTTGCCATGTTAAAATATAAAATAAAATTAAAAACTTAATAAATAAAAAATGGAACTCATTTTTGCTTGTAGATAAATGTAAAATATGTAAAAAATAATAAAAATTAATTTTAAAATTATTATTAATTATATTTGTTAAAACAAAATTTGAAAATTTAAGAAAACTATGTCAAATTTAATAACAACTTAATTTATTGTAATAAAACAATAAGCTGATTTACCATTTAACAATTTTTTACAAAATTATAATATGTATAAACTATTTATATGTCTTTAAGTAGTTATTCTACAAATCTGAAAGTGGGTGTGTTTTGATTTTAAATGATAAACAGTAAAGTAAGCAACACTAATTGTTTAAAGTAGAGTTCTTCACTGATCCCCCGATTAGCGTTATTTAGCAAAGAGGCTTAAAGTGTGTTGCTCAACATGACCAATTAGAGCATTGGTGTATTCTAAGTAGATAATATTGTTTGTTGAGGTGTGATAAATGACCCATCCGGTCCATCGGGCATGTCTGCGCTGGCAGCAGTTTGTTAGATTACGTAAGCACTTGAAGAATAATAGGGAATTGAAAATTTCAATAGTTTTTTTCCTTGAACAGCATGAAAGGATTAGGTCAACAAATCCTGCACTGTTTAAAATACTGTCTGGTTATAACCAGACATTGGGCACGTTTTTGGTTATAATCCTACAATTTCAAAAATACCAGCTTTTATGACAATTTAAGAAAAGTTACCTTATAACCCTACATTTTTAAAAAATTCAACTTATAAGCGTTGATTTGTCAAAATGTCTTCTTATAAACTTATATTGTTTAAATTGAAAGTCTATTACAAAGACTTGTCGAGTTATAGCCCGAAACGTGCTTAATGTTGGGTATACCAGACCAAAATTGCGAATAAAACATAAATGAGCAATTCACAAAGAACGTGATTAGTGTATTTTAATTATAGACTTGACTGCTGGCTTTTGTTTGCCCTTTGCTTAGCCACGTTTTCGGTACTAGAAATAGTTAAATTGTCATGTAATTTGTGAATTTTTCATTTTTTTAATTCGCAACTGTGAACCAGACAGTATTTTTAACAGTGTAGTATGTTGTTTGTGTATTTAAAATACGCTCCAAAAATAAATACGCAAATAACTCCGCCTATTTATTCCATGTGGATAGAAACAAAATTAAAGAAAATAAATGATAAAGAAAATGAGAAAAAAAATAAAAAATGAATAAATATTGTGTAAGAGAGACAGAGGAGGAAAAGGAATTAGAGAATGTGGCCTTGGTGTTTGTTTTGGTGCCATGGGACAGAGGGCAGGATTCGTGTTGTAATCAATATGCATACTAATTGCACGGCGTGCTGTGTGGCACCTCTCACCAGCCAAAGTGTATCCACACACACTCACACTCACTTGCACACACACACACTGACACAAACACACATTAAAGAGGAAACTGAGTGACACCAGACACCAGAATGGAGAGTGGTCAGTGGTCACAAGGCACGAGCACTCTCGGCGCGCGCATTAACAATTCATCACCATCCATTAGTGGCAAGAGAGAGAGAGAGAGAGAGAGAGAGGGACGCGCTTTTTGGGAAACACTAACACACTGACACAAGAGGACCCACCAGTGGCACGCAAACCAAGTGCCACAATATATCTCCAAACATAAACAAATGTCTACGCACGTCAGTCTCTCTCTCTCTCTCTCTCTCTCTCTCTCTCTCTGTGTGTGTGTGTCCACAAGGACCAGACTTTCACTCTCTCACCCCACACAAATCAGCCTTGATTAATATTGATTCCAACGAGAACTGCGATTGCTGGTCAGTATGCAAAAAACATACATATAACCCATCAAATTATGGACCCGTCATTGTGAGAGTACACTCCAAATTTATTGATCATAAATAGATTAATTTTGTTGAAATAAAAATAAAATTTTAGAATATGTATTATAACTAATTTGTTTTATATATAATAATAATAATATGATTTTAGAAAAACAATTTTCTTAGAATAGTAATAAATTTAAAATAAATGTATAGAAATAATTTTAATTTATGAATTCAATTAAAAAATTATTTATTTACTATAAAATCTTGCCTGTTTTAGGTGATTGGCAACAACATAAACAAATATCATGCTTTTTTAACTACCTAATCAGTCTTGATTGATATATTGATTTTGATAATTTCAAATTGCTGTTTTTGGATTTGGTCAATTCTGATTTGTTGAAAACATGACAAAGTCTTATTTCAATATTCCTAATTTATGCTTGTTCCAAAGTAGTGCCCTACCAAGTATGCACTTGGGTCTTTCTTGGATTTAACCAGCATCTCGCATTTCGCGCCGCAGTTATTAATCAAATCTTGTTTTCCATCTGATCCTTGCAAGCCGCGCTCAAACTGGCTTGGTTAGACCAAAAGAGAGAGAGAGAAGAGAGAGAGAAGAGAGAGAGAGAGAGAGAGAGAGTAAAGGAATGAAAAACGAACATCGGCACTTCCTCCCACCCCGATCTGCACTGACATTTGACAGCATAGAGTACTGTGTGTGTGTGCCCGACAACATTACTTTTCAGAGAATAAATCGACCGAAGCAAAGCAAAAGAACAAGTGAAGGAGTGAGTGAGAATATAAGAGAGAAAGACAACACAAAAAAACGGAGAATCAAAAGCAAAAAAGAAGAGAGAGAGAGAGAGAGAGATAAACTAGATCATTGTATACTAATGCTAAAGCACACGCACATTTAAAGAGACACAAATTGATAAATGACATGACGTCTTGAATCGATTGATTTTACCTTATTTCAAACTTTGAGCGAGAGAAAAACCTTGTGTGCTTTTCCAGGAATTGTTTTGAGTCATTAAACAGTAAATTAATTGTTCTTTTTACTTACACCTCAGTTAAATTTAAAAAGTTTAAAATTAATTTTAAATATTTTTAAAACAGTAATCAATTTTTGACAATATAACTTATTCTTTTCTTCACCCCTCTTCTCAAACCCATTAAATTTATTCATACTAATTATTTAAAATGTTAAATGTGATTAAATAACTTATTCGGTATGCAGGAAATTAATTGTTTACTTAGATCTCAAATTTTGTTAAATAAAAAAATTTAAAATTAATTTTAAATATTTTTAAAACAGTAATCAATTTTTGACAATGTAACTTATTCTTTTCTTCACCCCTCTTCCCAAACCCATTAAATTTATTCATATTAATAATTTAAAATGTTAAATGTGATTAAATAACTTATCTTGTACACTTGGAAATTTAAGTTAATTTTCTAAATTACTATTAACACGCTTGGGGCATGGGGTAAAGACCTAATTGTGTGAGCATAACGCCTCGAAATTGCATTAAGAGTTATATAATATAATGTTGGCGCATATTTTCATTCCGCGCGCCAAAAGTGCATTATGCAAATGACACCAACGTGTTATGGAGCAAATTGAACAAATGTCAATAAAAAAACCTTATGCAACTTTGCAGAGAAAGCCTCTAGTGGTAATAAAAAAATCTCTCTGGCTGACTTTTACTTCGCAATACAGTTAGCAGTTTTGTATTAACATATTAACTAAATTAATTATGAGATTACCAACAACATATTTATACATTATATAAATAAAAATTGTCCAAAATGCTTTTTGGAATTATCATTTGTTGCGAACGCGCACGTGTCTTTGCAGTTTTGTGTACATGTGCATTTTCAAATTATGCATAACTGAGTGTAATTAATTCAAATGAAGTTATTAAAATTCATATTTGTAAGCGCAAATGCCTTAGGACTGTTTGTAGCAATTTTCGCGCTTAATTTGATGCAACAAAAAAAATAAAAATTGTATTCAGACAATATTTTTTCAGTATAGCAAAATTTTAATTAATTCTTTTAATTTGAATCAATAATACCTAAAAATATGGCAATGCATTTTCAGTAAGCATAGTTTTGCAAATATGATTTTATAAATATAAAATTATATCCTTGTTTGTAATCTGTAAGCAAGTTTATAGCAAAAAATTGCTTTTATCGACAGTTTATTATAAACACTGTCTCTTTAACACTCGGTTAGCTTTTAGGGGTCACTTTGGACCCAATGCATTTTTTGACAATTTTTTAAAATATCTTGACAAAAAATTCTGAATTTTTTATAGTTTTAAAAATTAGTTGAATTTTTTAAATTAAAAAATTAAGTTTGCAAGCCATAAAATAGTTTCTAAGGATTTTGAATCTTTCTTAAAAAAATTTCCGAGTGTTAAATATTGCAATATGCGCATAGTAATTCAAAATGAAATTGTAAAATAATCAGACAGCTTACCTTGGCGATGAGGAAAAAGAGGTGTTGGGCGCGGAATTGATCATAGAAGCAGATTGTGGTTTGACGGAAGGCGAGGCCTGCCCGGGACCGGTCTCTTCTTGTGCGCGTGCCATCACCGATTGAATCATCTGCTTCTCTTCCTCGGTCAATCCGCTAAGATCAACATCGGGCACTGGGGCTGGTTGAGGGTTGCTCACTGCACCACCACTTGGTGGCATGGCATTTGGTGGTCCCGGTGGTCCTTGTGGTCCAGATGGACCGGGATGTCGGGGAGGACCAGGACCACTAGTTCGCGGTCCTCCCCCTGCCATACCAGGAAACGAGCCCGGATTGAGTTGGTTGATGAGCTGGTTCATTGGTCTGATACTGTTAGGAAACGAGTTGGACAGCTGTCCCCCAATCGAGTTCAACATCGAGTTCGCTGACTGGGTGGCGTTGGCAGTTTTGCCCGCCAAATTGGATGACATAGTGGAGATCATGTTTGACGGTAATTGACGGAAATCGGTTTGACCCGCTCCGGCACCTTGCAACAGTTGAGCGCTTTCCTCATTTCCCATTGCGGTGTAGAGTAGTGGGGCCAGAGAGGCCACCACCAACCTTCTCGATACTAGCTATGGTCCGACTGACGACACACAATTCGGGCATAGATCCTATTCAACAATCACCAACTGCCCAAACATTGAATGGCGAGGCTCTCCTTAGACGATGACGATGCACTGGCTAGTCGATATCGATGGCATCTGCAATGCGCATTCTTGCCTCGCCGAATCAATCATCGATCGACGCGTGACAATACAACCCCAACAATGTCTTTTCTTTTCACTCAGGACACAACCAGTCGATGCGGGTGTGGCGACCAGTGCGCTCCGTTCTGGTCACTTCCAACGGAGACCCGTTGGTGTGCTTGGTGACAACCGACAAATCAAACTGACAGGCGCACCATCAACGACAAAAACAAATAAAAATAAACTATTTATTATAGCAAATTAAATTTGCTAAATGGCTCGTACTTGGCTGAATTCCAGAACAGAGATGATAATGAAAATTTTTGAATGGAATGTTGTGATCAGAAGTGGATGGTTAGGGTGAGTAAAACAAGAGCCCGAAACGCATGGGGATTCTGGTGGCTCGTGCGCGATGACGACACACAACACACACAGACAGACTCAGACAAGGTTTGCCAGGGCACTGATGGATCGAGTGGCGCGCCAGTCAAGGTGATCAACGGACGACTCTCTCTCCCAGCGACGACTCGACTCACTCACAGCCAGTGTGTGTATGTGTGTGTGAGTGTGTGCTACACTGCAGTGCAAAAGGCACAGACACTCACACAAACACAGTGAAACACTAGGTCACCCACAAGGCGTCGGTGGTGGTAGTGTGTGTGTGACGTAGCGTGGATACTGGTTGGGCCCACTGTGCCACTAGTCCCCTTTGTGGCCGCTTCAAGCACTGCCTACTACCGCATTGAGTTCTACAGTTGAACCACGCTTGTCACCAAGTTCACACTCCGCCGACTAGCCACCAATCCGCGTTTTCCCGCCACCCTTTACCCAGCATTTCCTCTTTTTTCCTTCGCTCTCTCTCTCTCCCTCTCTCTCTCTCTCTCTCTCTCTCTCTCTCGCTTTCTTATTCTTACTCTCTCTCTTTTCTCTTTCTTTCTCTCCCTCTTTCTCTCTTTTTTCTTACTCTCCCTTTCCATTTCTTTCTTTTATTTCTTCTCTCTCTCCCTCTTGTTTTTTCCCCTCTCACTCTTTTTTCTCTCTCTTTCTTTCTTTTTTCCTAGTCTTCTCTCACTCTCTTTCTTATTCTCTTCCTCTTTAACTCTCTTTCTATCCTTCACGTTCTTTCTCTCTATCCTTTTCTCTCTTTCCTTTTCTATCTTTCTCTTACTCTGTCTTTTTCTCTCTTTCATCCTTTCTCACTTTCTTCCCCTCTTTCTTTTCTTTACTTATCTCTTTATTTTTTCTTATTAGTCTCTATTTCACTATTCTTCTCTCTAACTTTTTCTTTTATTTCCTTTTACTTTATTTTTCATTTATTTTCGCGCTCGCTCTCTCTCTCTCTTTCTTTGTTCTTATTTTACTTTTGATTTTTTTCCACTTCCTTATAAAAGTTTTTACATAATCTTTATTTTTGATTATTTTTCATTTTATTTTTTACTTATATTCTTTCGATTGATTTTATTTCTTATTCTTTTAAACACATTCTTTATTTATTTTTTGATTTACTTTTAATGTTCATTTATTTTCTTTAGGTTTCTTATTTTATTTTATTTTTTCTTATTTTGTCTCAACAAAGCCACACACTTGAAAGTATCACTTTGTTGCAGCACGCACACCGCACTAGCACTAAACAATAAAAACAAATCTCACTTTAAGAGTTATATACTCGGGCAGATTTACTCTCTTTCACACACAGACACACACACACATTAACAATGACCACAGTGAGAAACCAAGTTGCACAATTTTCACTACACTACTTTCAATCTTTTATATACTATATATAATATATATATTTCGTTCGCTACCGGCGGCACTTTTTCTTTTACATCAAACAAGATTTTGTTTAATTATCATCTAAAAGTTTGGTTTGAACATTGTTCTCATTTATTGTTATCAAGCAAAGCTCAATATGTTTCCAAAAGTTTCCAACACAAGTTTTACTATTATTTTATATATATATGTCGTATGTTTCGGGAAGATTACTTACGAATTGCTCCCGAAAGTTTCTCTCAGGCCGATGTAAACAAACGATGATGGGAATTTCTTGAATTTGCTGATATCGGACGCTGACTCCCATTCAATCCACTCATTCCTCACTGAACCCTAGCTCAACGACTATCCTACTATAATCTAAAGACAAGTCGAAGGCTAAGATCGAAAGGAAAGGGGAGGGAGACTCAATTCACAATAGGACTTTTAGGCACAAAGAACGGTTTTGAAACCAACTCAGTACGTGGTTTAG